>MCJB01038435.1:0-41494 GCA_002018475.1 Nicotiana obtusifolia
ACCATCTCCGTATTCTTATGACCAGGGAGAGAGTATTGGGTGCTACTTTCGAGGAAGTGGTTGATATAGCTTGCGAGATTGAGACGGTTCGCCGTCAGGAGGGAGAGGAGAGGGAGGCTAAGAGGCCTCGAGGATCGGGTAATTTCAGTGGTACTCCTTCGAGAGGCCAGTTTCAACAAGGTAGAGGCCGTTCATTCAGGCCTGCTCAGTCAGTAAGCCAAGGGTATAGTGGGGCATCTGCAGGTCGTGGCTATCATGGGTTGCAGCAGGGCCAGTCAACACTTAGCGCCCTCCTAGCTCATTCTCCGTCAGCCCAGGGTCCTTCTATACCGAGTGCATCTGCTAGAGCACCGGTGATCTGTTTTGAGTGTGGCGAGATGGGCCACATGTGGAGGAATTGTCCTTGTCGTGGTGCTAGATCGTCCCAGCAGAGGGGTCAACCCTCAACTTCTGCTCCAGTTACTTTATCACCTGCCCAGCCAGCTAGGGGTGGTGGTCAAGCAGCCAGAGGTCGCCCTAGAAGGGGAGGTCGAGCAGGCGGTGGCCAGGCTCGATTCTATACTATCCCAGGCAGGACAGATGCTAGTGCTTCTGATGCCGTTATTACAGGTATTGTTTCAGTCTGCCACAAAGATGCCTTTGTATTGTTTGATCCTGGTTCCACCTATTCATATGTGTCTTCATATTTTGCTCATTATTTGGGTACGCCCCGTGAGCTTCTTGCTCTACCTGTTCATGTGTCTATCCCGATGGGTGACACTGTTGTTGTAGACCGTGTGTATCGGTCGTGTGTAGTAACTATTGGGGGTCTGGAGACCCGAGTTGATCTGTTGCTATTAAGCATGGTAGATTTTGATGTTATTTTGGGCATGGATTGGTTATCTCCATGTCGTGCTATTTTAGACTGTCATGCTAAGACAGTTACTTTGGCTATGCCGGGTGTGCCGCAGATCCAGTGGCGTCGCGTGACTGATTATATTCCCGATAGGGTGATATCATATTTGAAAGCCCAACGTATGGTTGGGAAGGGTTTCCTTGCATACCTAGCATTCATAAGGGATGTTGGAGCTGAGACTCCAAGC
Organism: Nicotiana obtusifolia; assembly: GCA_002018475.1. Taxonomy (NCBI): domain Eukaryota; kingdom Viridiplantae; phylum Streptophyta; class Magnoliopsida; order Solanales; family Solanaceae; genus Nicotiana; species Nicotiana obtusifolia. The sequence goes on from MCJB01038435.1 coordinate 1,083, forward strand.
ATCGATTCTGTTCCAGTTATGCGGGATTTTCCCGATGTATTTCCTGCAGACCTGTCGGGCATGCCGTCGGACAGGGATATTGATTTCGGTATTGACCTGGTGCCGGACACTCAGCCCATCTCTATTCCACCGTATCGTATGGCACCAGTAGAGTTGAAAGAATTAAAGGAGCAACTTCAGGAACTCCTAGATAAAGGGTTCATTCTCCCTAGTGTGTCACCTTAGGGTGCACCGGTTCTATTCGTGAAAAAGAAGGATGGCACGATGAGAATGTGTATCGATTATAGGCAATTGAACAAGGTAACGATCAAGAACAAATATCCTTTGCCTCGTATTGATGATTTATTTGACCAGCTTCAGGGAGCACGAGTGTTCTCTAAGATTGATCTCCGTTCAGGATATCACCAGTTAAAAATCAGGGATGCAGATATTCTTAAGACTGCGTTCCGGACTAGATATGGCCACTATGAGTTTCTTGTTATGTCTTTCGGGCTAACCAATGCCCCAGCAGCGTTCACGCAGTTAATGAACAATGTGTTTCGGCCTTATCTGGATTCGTTTGTGGTGGTATTTATTGATGATATTCTGGTGTACTCGCGTAGCCAGGAAGAGCACGCAGAACATCTGCGAGTAGTATTGCAGAGATTGAGGGAGGAGAAGCTTTATGCAAAATTCTCCAAGTATGAGTTTTGGCTCAATTCAGTGGCTTTCTTAGGGCACGTGGTGTCCAGCGAGGGTATACAGGTTGATCCAAAGAAGATAGAGGCGGTTCAGAGTTGGCCTAGACCATCCTTAGTCACCGAGATTCGTAGCTTTCTCGAGTTGGCAGGCTATTATCACCGGTTTTGTCAGGGTTTCTCATCCATCGCATCGCCCTTGACCAAATTGACCCAGAAGGGTATTCCATTTGTGTGGTCGGACAAGTGCGAGGAGAGCTTTCAAAATCTCAAGACATCCCTAACCACAGCTCCAGTATTGGTTTTACCATCAGCCTCAGGTTCGTATACCGTATATTGTGATGCCTCAAGAATCGGGATCGGTTGTGTATTAATGCAGGAGGGTAGAGTTATTGCTTATGCTTCTCGTCTGTTGAAGCCTCATGAGAAGAACTATCCCGTGCATGATTTGGAGTTAGCTTCCATAGTTCATGCTTTAAAGATTTGGAGGCATTACTTATACGACGTTTCTTGTGAGGTGTTCACTGATCATCGTAGCCTCCAACATTTGTTCAAGCAAAAAGATCTGAATCTGAGGCAGCGGAGATGGTTAGAATTGCTCAAGGATTATGACATCACTATACTATACCATCCGGGAAAGGCCAATGTGGTGGCCGATGCTTTAAGCCGAAAGGCAGTAAGTATGGGGAGTTTGGCATACATTCCAGTTGGAGAGAGACCTCTCGCAGTCGATGTCCAGACCTTGGCTAATAGGCTGGTGAGATTAGACATCTCATAATCCAACCGGGTGTTGGCTTGCGTGGTTTCTCGGTCTTCGTTATATGATCGCATCAGGGAGCGCCAGTACGACGATCCCCATTTGCATGTCCTTAAGGACAGAGTTCAGTATGATGATGCTAAAGATGTGACCATCGATGATGATGGAGTGTTGAGGATGCAGGGCCGGATTTGTGTGCCCAATGTGGATGGGCTACGGGAGTTGATTCTTGAGGAGGCCCATAGCTCACGGTATTCTATTCGTCCGGGTGCCGCAAAGATGTACCAGTATTTGAAGCAACATTATTGGTGGATAAAAATGAAGAAGGATATTGTGGGGTTTGTAGCTCGGTGTCTCAACTTTCAGCAAGTAAAATATGAACATCAGAGGCCGGGTGGTTTGCTTCAGCAGATAGCTATTCCCGAGTGGAAATGGGAGCGGATCACTATGGACTTTGTTGTTGGACTCCCACGGACTTTGAAGAAGTTCGATGCTATTTGGGTGATTGTGGATCGGCTGACCAAGTCCGCACACTTCATTCCTGTGTGTACCACCTATTCTTCAGAACGGTTGGCAAGGATTTATATCCGAGAGATTGTTCGGCTGCATGGTGTTCCAGTTTCTATCATTTCTGATAGAGGTACTCAGTTCACCTCGCAGTTCTGGAAAGCCGTGTAGAGGGAGTTGGGTACCCAGGTGGAATTGAGCACAGCATTTCATCCTCAGACGGATGGGCAGTCCGAACGCACCATTCAGATACTGGAGGACATGTTGCGTGCATGTGTTATTGATTTCAGAGATTCATGGGATGAGTTTCTACCTCTTGCAGAATTCGCTTATAATAACAACTATCAGTCAAGTATTCAGATGGCCCCGTATGAGGCTCTGTATGGGAGACGGTGTAGATCTCCGGTTGGTTGGTTCGAGCCTGGCGAGGCTAGACTATTGGGGACTGACTTGGTTCAAGAGGCTCTAGAGAAGGTGAAGGTAATCCAGGAGAGGCTCCGTACAGCGCAGTCGAGGCAAAAGAGTTATGCCGATAGAAAGGTTCGAGATGTGTCCTACATGGTTGGCGAGAAGGTCTTGCTGAAAGTTTCGCCCATGAAAGGCGTTATGAGATTCGGAAAGAAAGGGAAATTGAGTCCTCGGTTCATTGGGCCATTTGAAGTACTTCGGAGAGTTGGGGAGGTGGCTTATGAACTTGCTTTGCCACCCAATCTGTCAAGTGTACACCTAATATTTCATGTTTCTATGCTCCGGAAGTATATTGGGGACCCGTCTCATATTCTGGACTTCAGCACGATTCAGTTGGATGATAATTTGACCTATGAGGTGGAGCCAGTGGCGATTTTGGATCGTCAGGTTCGGAAGTTGAGGTCCAAGGAGATAGCTTCAGTGAAAGTCCAATGGAGAGGTCGGACGACGGAAGAGGCTACTTGGAAAATAGAGCGGGAGATGCAGAGCAGATATCCTCACCTATTTGAAACTACAGGTATGTTTCTTGACTCGTTCGAGGACGAACATTTTTTTAAGAGGAGGAGAATGTGACGACACGGCTAGTCGTCTCGTGAGTTACCGCTCCGTTTTCCCTACTTTCCATCTCATTGTGCTTCGTTATCCATATTTTATGTGATCGAGTTAAGTAGTTTGCGTTAGGAGCTAGTTTGGCAAGAAATGAGACACTTAGTCTCTTTTAAGAAGGGTTAAGTTGAAAAAGTTGATCGGATGTTGACTTATGAGTTAGAGGACTCGGATGTGAGTTTCGATGGTTCGGTTAGCTTCGGGAGGTGATTTATGACTTAGGAGAGTGATCGGAATTAGTTTTGGAGATCCCGTGTAGAATTAGGCTTGAATTGGTGAAGTTAGAATTTTGGCGATTTCCGGTTGATAGGCGAGATTTTGATCCGAGGGTCGGAATGGAATTCCGAAAGTTGCTGTAGCTTCGATATGTAATTTATGACTTGTGTGCAAAATTTCAGGTCATTCGGACGTGGTTTGGTCGAGTTTAGATCAAAAGAGCGATTTAGAAGATTTTGAGGTCCTTAGGCTTGAATCCGATGCGAATTTGATGTTATGATGTTAATTTGAACATTCCGAAGGTTGGAACAAGTTTGAATAATGTTATGGGACATGTTGACATGTTTGGTTGAAGTCCCGAGGGTCTCGAATGGATTTTGGATGGTTGATGGAGTTTAGCTTTGGCGTTTCAAGAAGGTGTCGATGTCGTACCTTCAAGAAAAAGTGGTATCATATTATTCAAACGAACTCCAAATTCAATTTTGATTGAAGCATTAGATCCGTATCGAAATTTCGGAGCCATAGCAAAAAGAATCGTCCAATTCGGACATCGTATAAAGAAGTTATGCCTATTTTTGTGTCAGGGAAAAATGCAGCGCCCAGGACAGTGCCAGGCGCCGCCCAGGGCGCCCGAGACAGCGGATGCTACTGGAATCAGCGCCCGGCGCCACCTGTGGCGCCCGAGGCAGAAAGGGGTCTATAAAACGGGGGTTTTGGCCATTTTAACATATTTGGGGCTAGGGAGGTCGGATTGAAGCGATTTTTGAGGCGATTTTCAAGGAAAACATCGGGGTAAGTATTCTTTATCATAAATCCTTCATAGATCATGATTCCATACACATTTACATCATGAATCCATGAATTTATGGAGGAAAAATTAGAATTTTCCTTTCAAATCTTCCAAGAACGAAAATTTACGATTTGAAAGCCAATCCGATGTCGGAATTCGACAAATTTTATATGGTTAAACTCGTGAGAAGATAAGGAACCCGTTGGGGTGAAAAGTACTGAATTTCGAGACGTGGGCCCGGGGCTCGGGTTTTGCTAATTTCGGGATTTCCTAGTAATTTTGATTATTTTCGCTTGGGCTTTGTCCCCATAGCATAATGTGACGTAATTATTATGAATTTGAATAGATTCGACGCACGTGGAGGCCAATTCAAAGGGCAAAGGCGTCGCGGGCTAAGGATTTAGCCGGTTTGAGGTGAGTAATGATTGTAAATGATGCTCTGAGGGTTTGAAACCCCAGATTGCACATCGTAGTGCTATATTGAAGTAAGGCACACGCTCGATGATGAGCGTGGGGTCGTTTACTACTGGGGATTGTGACTTAGTCCGTCCCGATCGATGATTTTTACAACCTATTTGATTGGAACTGATTTGATAATATAATGATTTGGGCTTCTAGCCATATTTGGGCTTCATGCCGTTATGTGAACCTTCAGGGGTAATTTATCACTGTTTACTGAAATTATATTAGGGCTTCACGCCGGTTATGTAAACCCCTCGAGGGTATTTGTTAACGATTTGAATCATTATTTGAACTCAGTTTTGAAAACCAAATGATGTTTTCAAATGATTTTGAAATGGATCGGGTGGCACGCCGCCACGGATATGATATAAATGGGATCGGGTGGCACGCCGCCACGAGATATGATATAGCGCTTGGGCCGTAAGAAGCCCCTCCCGGAGTCTGAACCACCCACAGTGAGCGCAGGGTACCCATTATGATAATTACAGTTGGTAACAATGACAACTGTAGGTTACAGTTGGTAACAATGACAACTGATAACCGGAGATGGGTAGATAATAGAGTTGGTAACAATGACAACTGTAGGTTACGGTTGGTAACAATGACAACCGGTAACCAGAGATAATACAGTTGGTAACAATGACAACTGTAGGTTACAGTTGGTAACAATGACAACTAGTAGCCGTAGTTTGATACATTTACAGTTGGTAACAATGACAACTGTAGGTTACAGTTGGTAACAATGACAACTGGTAACTGGAGTTTGAAAGATTTTACTGTTTTTAAATGATGTTGAGCCCGAGGGGCGGTTTTAACGTGTTTTCTTTACTTCATGTTATTTATTGAAAGATGTATATGTTTTACCGTTGAAAGGAGATTCTACTTGAATTTATACTGGTTTACTATTTCACTGATGTTTCATTACTTCATTATGGATTTCCTTGTGCATTATGTGTTTTCTTACTTTCAGTCATTATTTATGTGTATTACTCACTGAGTTGGAAGTACTCACATTACTCCTGCACCATGTGTGCAGATTCAGGTGTTAACGGTTCCGCTTCGAGGCATTGACTACTACTGCCAAGGCGGACTCGGAGGTTACGAGGCAGCTGTTGGCGTCCGTAGCCCCGTATCTCTTTTATTTTGTTGTTTCCACTTTCTTCAACAATTGTGCCAGAGATATTGTAATAGTCATTTTATTATTAGGACTCCTTTAGTGGCTCATGACTTTGTGACACCCCGATCTGAGGGTTGTAGTCGGGATGGCTTACTATATTTTTTCCGTAATTTACTGTTATTAAACCGTACCTATATTTTTCTCGTATTATTTAATTGTTAAAATGAAGTTAGTTTGGATTGGCTGGCCTTGTCTTCATGAGAGGCGCCATCATGACCGGGTTGGAATTTTGGGTCGTGACACCCGACCCATTAAAATGAATCACGAGCTTACAATGCATTGTCAAAAAGAGATCAATGATCTCTTAGACAAGAAGATGATTTCCCCTTTAAAGTCTCATTGGAGTTGTGCGGCATTCTATGTCAACAAAAATACCAAATCGAGCGCGGAGTCCCTCGCATGGTTATCAACTATAAGCCTCTAAACGCAGCACTTAGATGGATTAGGTATCCTATTCCTAACAAGAAAGACTTATTACAAAGAGTCTATGCTGTCACAATTTTCTCTAAATTTGATTTAAAATCTGGATTTTGGCCAAGTACAAATCAACCCAAAGGACAGGTACAAAACTGCTTTTACAGTCCCTTTCGGACAGTACGAATGGAACATGATGCCATTCGGATTAAAGAACGCCCCTTCTGAATTTCAGAATATAATGAATGATATCTTTAATTCATATTCCAATTTTTTTATAACTTATATAGATGATGTCTTTATTTTCTCAACAAACATCAACCAATATTTCAAGCATCTAAGCATTTTCTTTAACACTAGCAAAGAAAATGGATTAGCTCTATCTAGAACTAAGTACAGCTTATTCCAGACAAACATCGGATTCCTTGGTCATAACATCCAACAAGGAACTTTTACTCCTATTCTGCGATCTCTCCAGTTTGCTGACAAATTCCCATATCAAATCCTGGACAAGACACAACTTCAAAGGTTGCTTGGTTGTGTCAACTATATTTGTGATTTCATTCCGGGATTAAGCATTCTACTAAAGCCCCTTCATGACAGATTGAAAAAGCCACTTTTTCCTTGGACAGATGCCCAAACCAATGTTGTAAAGCAACATAAGTTGAAAGTCAAAAGTCTCCCCCTCCTAACTCTCCCCGATCCATCTGCTTTTAAAATGGTAGAAACAAATATGTCAAACATAGGATATGGTGGTATCTTAAAACAAATTAAAAATGATAAAGAAAGTATCATCGTTTTTACATCAAAGCACTGGAATACCTCACAACAGAACTATCCAACAATTAAAAAAGAAATTTTGGCAATTGTTTTATGCATATCGAAATTTCATTCAGATTTATTAAACCAAAAGTTTTTGCTTCGCATTGACTGCAAGGCAGCTAAGTCTGTTTTACAAAAAGATGTGCAAAATATTGCTTCAAGACATATTTTCGCCAGATGGCAAGCTATCTTATCAATTTATGATTTTGATATTGAATATATAAAGGGAAGCTCAAATTCCATACCTGATTTCCTAACCCGTGAATTCCTTCAAGGCAGATAAAATGCCTAAAAAACCAGAGCCCCCGCGGTTAGCCTTACCAGCCCCGGAGGAAAAGCAACAATAGCAGGCTGCCACACAACAGCCTAAAGATGTTTCAATATCAGCAGTTATTCAACAACAATAGACAACAATAGTAGCTGCAAAAAAGCAGCAAACAACAGAAACTGGACCAAGCCAGCCAAAATGTAGATCGCCTGCAGACTATGCCATGAAAGGCATCCCAATGGTGGTCTCATCAAAGCTGATTCCGACCAAACAAATTTCAATTGCCCAACCTCGAAGATGGGCAGATATCGCCGAAGAAGAACTCTCTTCTGACGATGATATTGAATTTGCACAACCGCATGCTTCACAGTGGACAGTAAAAGATTTTGAAAAATGGATACAACTCATGGGCCTTACTTCAAAAGCACCCATGACTCCTCTCGACCAAGAGGAAATGGCAAAGTCGACGGCGCAACTCCTTGAAGCAGCCGCCATATCTTCTGCTAGGTTTTCTTCAGCTTCAACTCAGCTGTGGTTGCAGAAAGCACCACGCCTTCAACTTCAACCATGGCTGCTACAAGCACCACAAAGAAAGAAGTTGTGGTAAAACACCCCACTAAAAGACAAGTGGTGGCCAAAAGCCCCACCACACAGAGCACGGTGCCTTCTGTGCCTAAGCAGGCACTTTTTTCACCCATGCCTCACCCAATTTCTTCAGTAGGACCTTATTCGGGGAACCTCAATATATTAAGAACGAGATGACTTATTTACTCGTCCAAACCGAGCCAATTTTTGGGATTCTAACAAAGATTGAATGTTGGCTCGAGCATGACTTTCTTCAGAGGATTGAATGTTGGGTCGAGCATCTTTTTGGCTACTACTAGAGGGTTAGAATCCCAAAGATATGGCTCGGTTTGGATGAGTGAGTAAGTCATCTCGTTCTTAATGTATCGAGGTTCCCCCGAATAAGGACCTACTGAAGAAATTGGCTGAGGCATGGGTGAAGAAAGAGCCTGCTTAGGCGTAGAAGGCACCGGTGCTCTATGTAGTGGGAATTTTGGCCACCACTTTTCTTTTAGTGGGGTTTTTTTACCACCACTTCTTTCTTTGTGGTGCTTGTAGTAGCCACGGTTGAAGTTGAAGGCGTGGTGCTTTTTGCAACCACAGCTTAAGTTGAAGCTAAAGAAGACCTGGCGGAAAATGTGGCGGCTGCTTCAAGGAGTTGCGCCATCGACTTTACCACTTCCTCTTGGTCGAGAGAAGTCATGGGTGCTTTTGAAGTAAGGCCCATGAGTTGTATCCATTTTTCAAAATCTTTTACCGTCCACTGCGAAGCATGGGGCAGTGCATATTCAATATCATTTCCAAAAGAGAGTTCTTCTTCGGCGATATCTGCCCATCTTCGAGGTTGGGCAATTGAAATTTGTTTGGCCGGAATCAGCTGTGATGAGACCACCATTGGGATGCATTTCATGGCATAGTCTGCAAGCGATCTACATTTTGGCTGGCTTGGCCCACTTCTGTTGTTTGCTTCTTTTTTGCAGCTACTGTTGTTGTCTGTTGTTGTTGAACAACTGCTGAAATTGAAACATTTTCAAGCTGTTGTGTGGCAGCCTGCTGTTGTTGCTTTTCCTCCAGGGCTGGTAAGGCTAACCCCGGGGTCTTTGGTTTTTTAGGCACTTTATCTGCCTTGAAGGAATTCACTGTTTAGGAAATCAGGTATGGGATTTGAGCTTCCCTTTATATATTCAATGTCAAAATTAAAAATTGATAAAATAGCTTGCCATCTGGCGAAAATATGTTTTGAAGCAATATTTTGTACATCTTTTTGTAAAACAGACTTAGCTGCCTTGCAGTCAATGCGAAGCAAAAACTTTTGGTTTAATAAATCTGATTGAAATTTTGACATGCATAAAAAAATTTCCAAGATTTCTTTTTTAATTGTTGGATAGTTCTGTTGTGAGCTATTCCAGTTCTTTTATGTAAAAGCAATGATACTTTTTTAATTATTTTTAATTTGTTTTAAGATACCACCATATCATATGTCTGTCGCATCTTTTTCTACCATTTTAAAAGCAGATGGATCGAGGAGACTTAGGAGGGGGAGATTTTTGACTTTCAACTTAAGTTGCTTGACAGCATTGGTTTGGGCATCTGTCCAAGGATCTGGAGGCTTTTTCAATCTGTCGTGAAGGGGCTTTAGTAGAATGCTTAATCCCGGAATGAAATCACAAATATAGTTGAAACAACCAAGAAACCTTTGAAGTTGTGTCTTGTCCGGGATTTGATCTGGGAATTTGTCAGCAAACCGGAGAGATCGCTGAATAGGAGTAAAAGTCCCTTGTTGGATGTTATGACCGAGGAACCCGATGCTTGTCTAGAATAAGTTGTAGTTAGTTCTAGACAGAGCTAATCCATTTTCTTTGATAATGTTAAAGAAACCTAGATGTTTGAAATGTTGGTCGATGTTTGTTGAGAAAATCAAGACATCGTCTATATAAGTTATAACAAAATTGAAATATGAATTAAAGATATGATTCATTATCTTCTGAAATTCAGAAGGGGCGTTCTTTAATCCGAATGGCATCATGTTCCATTCGTACTGTCCGAAAGGGATTGTAAAAGCAGTTTTGTACCTGTCTTTTGGGTAGATTTGTACTTGGCCAAAATTCAGATTTTAAATCAAATTTAGAGAAAATTGTGGCAGCATAGACTATTTGTAATAAGTCTTTCTTGTTAGGAATAGGATACCTAATCCATCTAAGTGCTGCGTTAAGTGGCTTATAGTTGATAACCAAGCGAGGGACTCCGCGCTCGATTTTGGAGTTTTTGTAGACATAGAATACCGCACAACTCCAGGGAGACTTTGAAGGGGAAATTATCTTCTTGACTAAGATATCATTGATCTCTTTTTGACAATGCATTGTATGCTCGTGATTCATCTGAATGGGTCGAGCTTTAGTTGGGATGTTTTTCTCGTCAAAGTCAGGCTCGTAAGGAAGCCCAACAATGTGCCTTTTACGTTTCCAAAATGCCATTGGTAAATCGGAACAAAGCTCCTGTTGAATCTTAGCTTCTAAACATTTAATTTTAGAAGAAATTACAGAATCAGTTAACCGCTTCTGTATTCTTTGGAAAGCTACATCTTTTTTTATGAACATAATTTCTTTTTCTTTATTTTGCAAAGAATGTATGACTTCATAAGTTGGAGACTTATGGAAAGGAAGAAGGACGTTGCTTGTAGGATAATCCACATGAATGCCTTTGTTCGTAACCAGGTATGGTTTGCAAAGTTGAATGAAAGGAATACCAAGGATTACTGCATTGCAAAGGTCTTTTGCTAAGAGAAATAGAGTCTGGATGAACCAGTTTGGTTCCTCTAGGGAGGTCGTGACCTTTACAGAAGGAAGTCTGTAAGTGATTTTAAGTTTTACACCATTGGCGGCCCTTAGGCGTTCCTTGGTTTTTACGAAAAACTTGGTTTGAATGACACCTTCTTGGATGCAGCTTATGTTGTGCTTCAGTGTCAAATAAAGCTATGCCAGTCCAAACAAAAGATTTATTGACGATGGTAGTTATCCTAACATGGTATTTCTGAATCCTTATAGAGGAAAGATGTCCTAAGAAGGATTCTGTTTCATCATCGTCTTGGTCAGAGGTTGCAACTGCCTGTACAACCTCTTTGAGCTTTTGTGGCTCATTAGACAATTGTTGGAGGAGAAGTCTATCAAGCTCTTGTCTTGCTTTTATTTCACTAATTTCTTCTTTCAGGTGTGCTATCTCAGATTGAAGGTATGAGATGGTCACCTTTGAGACCTTAGGACTATTAGAGGGAAACCTCTTCAAAATATCAATAATGTTGTAGGTATTGGCTACCTGGGATGATTTTGAAAAGTTGATAATGAGGGTGTTGAAGGCTTATGTTTTTAATCAAATCCACTAGGCAGCATGCCTAGCATTAATTTTCATATATATAATATAAGGTAAAGAAATGGAGGGGGACATAAACCTTACCTCCCTATAGAAATGATGTACACCCTTGGTCATCCAAACTTGATGATCAAGTATGCGTAAATAGCTATGATGGGTTATACCTATGATGATGTAATGATTGTCTATCTTATAAGATCGATAGGCAATCATATATACAAAAACAGTGTGAAGTGAATCTAGGTCAACTATACAGAAAAGTACATATGTTCCTAAATCTACTGAGTAGGTGGTTTGAAATAGTATCCTCCATGTGCGATAGGATCTATTTTTAGCAAAAATTTGAATTTTTCTAAGTGATGTGATAATTAACAAGTAGTCGCAATCTTCAATTGTGCTTTAACATTGATAGCAATGAAAGCAGAATTGAAGATGGCTAGCAAAAAGAGGCCCTTAAATGGACAGTAGTATTGGCAATGTCTGCTGTTAGTAGTATGATGAAGATGCTGCTGATGTGTTCTGCTGCTGCTGTGATGTCTGCTGCTGGTGTCTCCACTGGAGTCCTCTTGTGTGTCTATGTGTTGCTTGAGCTGAAGTTGTGCTGTTTGTGTTGCTGTTGTTTGATGCTTTTGTTGTGCTTCTATGAGTTGTAGTTGTTGCTGAGATTACTTGCTGCTGCTGCTGGAGTTGCTGATGCTGTTGCTTTTGTTGCTGATTACCAGGGGGTTCAGAGAGAGTTTTGTTTCCTTATTTTCTTCATGTTCTCATGGCTTCTGCTGATGTCTGCTGTTGTATAGATAAGTGCTGCTGTTGTTGGTGATGTTAAAACTGCTGGAACTGTCTTTGCTGCTGTTGTAAGTGTTGCTGCTGTAGATCTGCTGGTGGGATGTTGAGTGTCTGTGTGTCTTGTTGCTGTTCCTACTATCGTTGTTTCTTTTGCTTCTGCTGCTGTGGCAATTATTGCTGCTACTATTGCTGTTGCTTCTGCTTTTGTGAGGCAGCGTGTGAGGTAGCTGATGGTTGTGAACATACACATATTGCATTTGTAATAGTGGGCTGAATGGTTGCATTGTGCTACTGTTGCTGTGCTGTAATATGCACACTGTGAGACAGTGTACATATTGCTTGTGAGAAGGTTGCACTATATTTATCCTGTAGGCAGTGGTGTGGGGAAAGAGCCTTGGTAATTGCTGCAATTGCATTAGAATGAGCACTAATAGTGCTAATACCACACAATGCAATTGTAGCAATGGCCTGGTCCTATGTGAGCTGCTGCTTCTGTTTGATCTGTTGCTTCTGTGAGAGTGTTTGAGGTGGACATGTGAATGAGCTGAGTATTTGATATATCTATCTCCTTCTAAGTCCTTGTGATGATGGCTAGCTGATTGAATGTGTCTACGGCTTGGAGAATGGATGTGCATCTTGCTGTTTTTTCTTATGTTGTTGTTGTTGCTGTTGCTGCTGCTTCTACTGCTGCTGTTATTTCTTCTGGCACTGCTGCTGCTATTGTTGTGGGGTTGTGTATTGTGGAGATTCTGCAGTGTGTTGATCCTGTGGGCAATGGCATAGTGGAGGGTCCAAAGTGATTGCTGCAATTGCAATGGCAAGATCACTAGGAGTGCTACTAGCACACATTGCAACGGTAGCAATGACCTGAATCCATCCAAGCTATTTGCTTCTTGGCTTTCTGCAGTTGACTTCTGCTTTGCTTCGGTGATTTGAGCTCTGTTGCTGCTGTTACTGCTACTGGAAGGGTATGTATTGTGTGGTCGGTGCTTGTGGGGATGCTGCATTACACCTGTAGTAAGTTTTCCTAAATAATCCTTTTTAAGTTCAGGATCTTCAAGATCACCAATTACTTCAAAAAGAAGATCTTATTCTTTCGTGAGAACATTGATCTGAGGGAGGTCATCTTGGTCAGACTCCCCTGAAGATGTAGTGGATGAATTTAAGTCATCTTCTAGGATGTTGTTCGTCGTCGAACATTTCATTGTCTGTAATATCTGAAGATTCACTTAATTCAACAAGCAATTTCTCTATTTTTTTTAGAGTAGGTTTGTCAAGTTGTAGGCTCTTGATCTTCTGAGAGACTTTGCAAAACTTGGCGATGTGGCCTGGCTTTCCACACTTGAAACATTTGCCAGTGGAAGTAGAAGTCTTGCATCTTTAGTAAAGGATTTGGAAGACTTATTTTTTTTGTAGGAAAGTTTCCTTTTCCTATTGGAATTGTATTTTCTAATATTGGAAGAATCAGGTTTAGAACTTTTCTTCCTATGAGGTTTACAACCGCACGAAGGAAGACCAAATTGTTCGTAGAAACTTCCTAAGTCCTTACATCTTTGTGCCCTATCTTTGGCAAGTTGCCTAAGCATTTTGTCTTGCCTACAGATTTTAAGAGCAACTTGTTGAATCTGGCTAACTATCTGGTCATAGGTGATTCGATTGTAAGGAACAATATCACCGGAATATTGACTCTAAAATTCTTCTTTGACTAAATCTCTAAGGGACTTAAGCAAGCCATCTAGGAATTTCTCTTTCCAATAAGGGAGATTCCCATCTGGTCTTTCGTAGATCCTGGTCAAGAAGGAATCCTTATACCACCTAAAATCTGAAAGAGTTTTGCACTTGAGGTTGTTAATTATTCAGAGGATTTTTCTCTAAAGATACCTGGATAACCTACGAATGTTTTGATGATTGTATAAATTAACGTGTTGATAGAATTAGGAATTGTTTCACCATCTTTTAGGATTGGTTGTCCTAATTCATCGAATTTTACAGCTTTAAAAATTTGTTATTTTTTCTCGTCGCTTAAATGGGTATCCCACCACCCCTTATGTTGGCCTGTAAAACCAGCAACTAAAACATGAGTAGTACTCTGGTCCGAACAATTGTGGGAGGTTTTGTAAGCAGTGGCCTCCATGGTCATCTGTTGTAATTTTGCCAGAATATTATATTCCGAACAGTCACCGATATTCCACTCATAGATATTATGAGCATTACAATTACTCTGCATGGTATTAGGTCTCTCTTCTAAGACCACGTCAGGATGTGTAGCTCTAGGGTAATAGAGTTTTTGAGGCTTTCGCCACTTGGGAAATTCTAACTTAATAGGTGCCATTTCTAGAGGAGACTTGTCTTCTAGAGAAATTTGTGATAATTGTTCAGATTCATTATCTGAATCGGTATCTCCTAGAGCTCCTACGATCTTAGAAGAGGAATCTTCCGTCTGTCATACTAGAGTGTCCTGGATTGTTAAGGATTTTTCTATTTCCTTTATCCTCTATTGTAGTTCAGAGAGTTTGGGAGAATCTATAGAGCGGTGCATAACAAGTTCTTTAGTATGGGTTCTAGGGATATCGTATGGTTTAAATAAAGGAGTTGTAGGAGTAGAGGTTCCTACTGTTAGTTTCTTCAGAAAAGTTAAAGATGAATTTGAAACCAAGTATTCTCCAAGAGTTTGTAAATACTTGTTAGTGTAATTATTTTGTTCAAAAATATTTTTAATATCTTTGCCAGTGATCGGCTCAGTGTCAGTTCTCTTTTTGAAAGGTGAAGCTATAACTGAGCTGCTAGCAAAGCTTGTCAAAAATCCTTGTGATGGAGGAAGTTCGGAAATAACTTCTTCGCCAGTGTTGGTTTTCCATATTTTTGAAACATTAATTGAGTTTGAAAAAGGGAAATCGAGCTGGTTATAATCAGCATAAATTTCAAACCATTCAAAGAAATTAATTTGTTGTTTAATGACATTTAGACTATCATAGAAAATTGTTTGAATTTTCTTTCTTTCTTCTCCTTTGCATTTTTCTAAAAACCAAGTTCTTTCGAAAAGATTTTCAGGAGAGTAAAATACCTTTTGGAGACCTTTTTTATCAATTTCAAATTCTATCTCCAAAGCACCAACGATATTATCATCTCCTAATTCTGCACCTAGTGATGTATAAGTTGGAGAATCTGGTTGATTGTAGGTAGTGTCGGCAGAGGGAACCGTCTCTGGTTATTCTACCTTATACCTAGCTTGTGGAACTCTAGATTCGAAGTCAACTGTCTCGATTCTAGTGGGATACGAGGACACTGAATGTCTAGCAGAATGAATTGATGTGATTTCATACTGCGATGAGGCAGAGGAACTAACTCCTTGGCTAAGGGACCTCTGAAAGGAAACTAGCACATATTTAGAAGGGAGTTGTTGGATCTGGGAAACTACCATGTTTTGTTGTTTTTGAGCAGGAGTGGCATCCTGCAGAAGCAAGTTTTCAGGCGAGAAACCTGATTCCAAGAAATTGGCTTAGGAATAGACAGTTGAGATCTCTACAGATCTGTCTGAAAGAGAACAGTTTCACCTTTGTGAGTAGTTCTCATAGCTCAAGTGTTAAAGGCAGAACTCATGACCTTACATTGGATTCTATAAATAATTGCATCTGGAAGAGAACCAATTTAGTCTTATAATTAGAAGTCTTAACATTAAGGGTCAAGGCATCTAAAATATTTCTATCTTTAAGGGTAACTGAGAAGTTAGGGAAACAGTCGAAATAAATAGGACCATTCCTAGTAATGAATCGTTGAACTCTAGAAATCTAGAATCTCTAAGACAGAGTAGAAGTGATGTGTCCAGTCCTTTTCTGGATAAAGACTTAGCGGCTATTTGTACTAAACCAAAATGGATGTAATTATATTTCTTCCTATATTTTTTAATAGATTTGATATTGAGAAGTTTGATTTCCTCATGGTCTGATTCTAGAGGAATAGTTTGCTCAATGGTAGACATGTGATAATCACTTGTCAAGCTCCATTTTTGAGACTTGTAAATTGTTGACTGGGGAAGTTTGGGGATTTTCCAATCGTCAATTGATTTCTGCAAATTAGAGAAACTAATCTCTTCTTTGAGCTTAAAATTAGAAGAAGAGGAGGAAGAAGAAGAACTCGTAGACCCAGATGAGAGTGAGTGAAAGTAAAACATTTGAACGATTAAAAAGCTTCCTATCCTTGGCTTGAGAGACCAAGTGGTTTCATAAAGAAGTTATTCAAGTTCTTAACTCTACTGTATGTGGAAGAGTCAGATCTGGTGTTAAACTTCATAGATCTATAACTTTTAAGGCCTTGTAAGAGGTCTGTTCAGATTTTATCTTACTATAGTACTTAGCATTCGATATGGAGGGTAGATCTTGTAAGTATACTAATTCTTTTACTCAAAAGGCTAATGTTTATGATTGTTCTACAAAGAATTACTTCTAAATGACCCAAAGGTTTTTAAACCATCTGCAAGCCTACCAAGTACATTTACAGGCATCACCTTGCCATAATCCCTGGGAACACGCTTACAGTGCAGATCCGAAAGGATCCCAGTGCCATCTTCAAATATTCGTCGTATTACAAACATATGTTTAACCATTTTATGGAAAAGAATCAGTATATCTGCAGATCTAACATCTTTACACTATAACAACATAAGTAAGAACAACTCTCAAACTTAACCATAAATAAAGAGATCCGCGAGTTTCAAACTAGATCTAGCAGTACCACAACAGTATGTTAAAAACAAGAATCACATTCTTACCTCCCCACTGGCTCTGATATATATATATATATATATATATATATATATGCATGTCTGTAACAATCAATCGACTCAATAGGGCCACATAATATAGTATCAAGACATTCTATGGGGCAATTCATGCCATAACATAACGTACCCGGCCTCGAAGAGAACTAGGTTGTACCCAACTTTAATAGGACTCGGAAATGTCTCATGTCATATCATAGCATACTCGGCCTCAAAGAGGACTCAATCGTTCTTGGCCTTGACAGGACTTGGTAACTCCAAAACCAGTTGCCATTGTGTATATATATAAGCGCCGTACCTGTCCGACTACAGTGCGGCTCGGTAAGAAAATAGATACATATGTACGAGCAATACAAGCAATAACTCTAAAAGGCTTTATGGATCTTATGGGAGTGACTCAAGGTTGTTATCCCACGATTATCGTCATGTAGCTATTTTTGTATCAATTATCTGAGAGTCAACAAAGATCATAAGAAGACTTAAGATTCAAAGGCTATCTAAATGGGAAGTTGTCCCGACAAAGAACAAGAGTAAGAGCCATGTATGTATGTATGTATGTATGTATATACACACACACACATATATATATACATATATATATACATATATATATATATATATATATATATATGAAACAATAAGGTATCACAAGCTTTAATCTTTAAAAAAGAGTTCCATTTGATGGGGCGTTATTATGGTTATGTTTATTCGTAGATCATGCCAAAAGAATGAAGGGGTGAGCCTTAACATACCTTTTAGATTTACTTAACGACTCAACTAGATCTTCCTGAAGACTTCAATCTACATTAATGGTCAAACTTGTAGTTAATGCCATAGGACTTACAAACATGTTTCTAAGCTAGTAGGTCACTTATAGGAAATCGAACATCATTTCCCCTATTAAATTCCACTTACATCCAACTCAAACCAGCACCAAAACAATAGGAAAACCATCAACAATAACATATCCAAGATACTACATAAAGAACCATCCGAAACCTAGCTCAAAAACCTTTCAAAACAGTTTCATATGCACTAGCACCTCAACCTTCAGTTTCAATTCATGGTTTCATATGTTTGTTTCATCAATTCACTTGATAAACATATATAAATGCGTAACAATAGAAACCATATAAAATCAAGTTATTTTCCACAATTTCCAGCCATCACCAATCATATTTATCATTTCAAAACAGCCTAACAAAACAGTAGCCACATCTTAGGCTATTCCAATGCTATCTTGTGGTATTTTGCTTCAAACAAACTTACCAGCATGGAATTTAACATAAGAACAAGCAAGGAGATAATACACTTACCTTATCCAGAAACTACAACTCGAAATCCAAGCTTCTCTTAGCTCAAAACAAGCCTTAATGCGACAACACAATCTTGTAGAGGTGTCTTCCTTCTTTAAGCTAACGTTTTGTTGGATTATGGTGGTTTTTTTTGGAATTTGCTTGGAGCCTTGGGGTAACTATTTGTGAATGTTTGAGAGTGTGAGGATTGAAGGATTTCAAAAAAAAAATTAGCAATGCTCATCCCATAGACAAGATAAAAATAGGTGAAGGTCGGCCACCATCCAAGTTGATCCCATAGGGGTTGCCTATGCAGTCTCGTTTGAAATCGTGACTATCTCTCTACTATGATGCTTTATTGACGCACTGGAAACTAGACTCGTAGATATTAAATTTGGTAGGTGGATCACCCTGCAACTCCAAGTATATTGAGACAAAATCTAAGTGACATTAGACCTAAGGTTTAGTAAGATTATGAATGTATAGAACTTGTTTGTTATAGAACTTTCTTGATTCATGAACTTAACATACAAATATTATATTATTCAAATAACATAAAACACACCTCCTTCGCTTATTAAGTACTCCTAGTTTTACCCCGAATGTACGGGTTATAACACATTTTATTCATTTAGCCTCCAACACTTACGATACTACCTTAAAACTTATTTTAACCCATCATTTTCTTTGTAAAAGTCCTTAAACTCTTCAGCTCATATTGATTCACTTAAGCCGCATTCTAACATGAAATTATGGGGTGTAGCAACGAGAGGGAATAAAATGGCTTAGGGTTATTAAGACGACGTGGTTTTGTGATTCGGGGTCACTCGCGATAAATGTTGATTGAGATCCATTGAGTTCTAGGAAGAGAGGTGTTGTTTTTAAGTCAAGACAAGAGGAAATCTGAATAAGTAGGGTCAGTTTAGCAGTTGTTTGGATCAGCATGATAAGGGAAATGATTAGTTCATTCAGTATGATAAAGCCATACAAGTGTTTCATGGCAATACTTGTGGGCTTGGCAAGCTGCATGATTTGGATGATTTAGAGGATTCAGATATGATGGCTCGATTTGTGAAAACGGGTGCCGAAGAGTTTATGAAGATTTCGACAATGACTTGAGATTTGTGTCTTCTATGATTACGGAAAGTTGGTTGCGCGTTGCGATTTTCCCCTGAAATGAGTTAAGTGTAAGGTTTCTAGCCAATGTAGTTCTTATTCTACTAGTGATTCATGATTAATGATGTGATTCTCGTAGTCTCGCATAATAGCATGATAGATGTGGTGAGCTATGTGAAATTTGGATTGAAAGGTAAAGGTTGTGGTTCAGTTTTGACAGGGATGTCATGAGTTCGAGGTAGTGAGGGAGATTTCAGATGCTCAGAGTATACTTGCACTATTTTAGTAATGATTGAGAATGGTATATTTTGTGTAAAAGGCATTGTGTATTGAATTGCGGATGCTTGAATAGCACTACAGATATAGCACGGTTAGTAACTGTTGGTCTTCAGGTTTTGCTACTTAGTGCAAAAGGTTATGAGAGTATCTGTTTTGGGGTGATTGTATAAGAGTGACGTGTCAGTTTCTTGAGTAGAAGAGTTGGAGAGCGAGTATGGGGATCTTGGTACTCTCATGGTTTGGATATTATATTTCCAAGAGACGAACTATCCATCTGGTGCAGACTGTGAAAGTGTATTCAGGATTTGACAGATGATGCATGAGTCATGGATGGGGTCATGGTTAGTCTTTATCCGGACCCGATGAAAAAGATGGGATCACTTCTTATGGACTCTATTCTATGGAATTCGAACCTGAACTTTATTTTCTATTTCTAGTACAATTCATTATTTGTATCTAATTGGCTCCTCTTCTTATTTATTTTTAATTTCAATTTCAGCATATCAATTTATGCTTGGATTGGTTTATGAGATATGAGAGACGGCCAAAATACTTGTGGAAGCCTATTAACATATTTTTGGGATGGCCCAAATTGGGTTGGAGGTCCATTGATAGGCCTAACAAGAATGTGTATTTTACACTTGACGGGATTCGCTTATTTAGTGAATTTTTTATGGGTATCTCATCGGGCGAAAAGGATATTATTCCTCTCTTGAACTGTTTATGAGTTACTTATTTATGCTATGATGGGTTGTGAAATGACTTGATTATTCACACGCATATTGTGGTTTTTCTTAGGCCTTGTAGAGATATTTGAACGAGATGGCTCTTGAGATGTTGATTTGCTTATTGCACTTTAGTGATGCTTGGCCTTTCCCATAGCGAATTATGATATGGGAAAATGTGTTTATGCATTATATATACTTGTTACTGTTATAAATGTGTTTAGTGAGAATGAGCATTATGGCTTGATAGGTATCTCCATATGGATTGATAAATGTCGATCGGGTTGCATGCCGCAACGATATTATGTATGGATCAGGTTGCATGCCACAATGGGGTTGTGTTGGATATGATTCTTTATTCTCATTTTGTGTGGTTTGGTTTCTCCCTTATGGGATGGATTCTTAGCATTATGCTCTTAATGTCATATCGGTTGAACTTGTTGGATAGTTCCCTTTTGGTTCTTTTTTCATTACTGATCATATTCGAGCGGTTGATTGTTGGTGCATGAATCATGTCTTATAAGGTTCTTGATGGTATTTGATGTGGCCTGACAGTCAAGAAGTTTGTATTGGGTGAGACGAGGTTATTGGAGCTGAAATCAGTGCAATCGAATTGTATAAGGTATGTTTGGAGGAAGAATGTCACTAAATAGCTCAGAATTTGGTATTGGTTCTTGTCGAGTGGGAGAACTCCATCACTTATTGATTTGACACGTAGTTATGAGTTTCTATACGTTTTTTTCATCATTTGCAATATTGCAAGTGTTGGAATAAGGTTTTATATGTCATGAGGTATATTACCGATACTGGGTTTGGTCAGCTACTATGGTCGGAAGATGTTGCCATGGGTATATGAGTTATGCGGTACATCAGTGGTTACAACTTTGGTGTATACTTATGCTTTGATACAGCTTGTTGAGATTGACACGATGTATATCTATAAGAATCCGATCTTAAGGGAGCTCCAGAAATTAGAATTTGGTTCTAAGGATTTCAAGCTAAGGTTTAAGGAAGAATATTCAGTCAAGATTGTGATGGGATCATATGGATTGAGGTGACGTGAGATCACCCATGGATATGTGTATGATGACTTATTCAATGATTTTGCACGTTCGATGACGAAAGAATATTTATGTGTGGGAGAATGTAACGACCCGATCGGTCATTTTGAGCTTTAGCACTTCGTAAGACATTTTGAGACCTTGAGTAGCTTCATATTATGCATTATGACTCGCATATGTGGTTGGTTTCGATTTTTGAGAGGTTCGGAGTTGATTTGGGAGAGTAATTCTCAAGTCGGAAGCTTTAAGTTGGAAGAATTGACCAAGGTTTGGCTTTTGAGAAAACAACCTTGGAGTCGGGGTTTGAAAGTTCCTATAGGCTAATAAGATGACTTCAGACTTGGGTGTATGTTCGGATTGAGTATCGGGTGGTCAAGGAGAAATTCGGTGCTTATTATCGAAAGTTTACTTTTGAAGGTTTTTGAAATTGCTAAGTTTGACTTGGACTGGACTTTGGTGTTATTGGAATTTGGGTGGTGTTCTGGGACCTTGGATCGATTCATTTAATGATCGGAACTTGTGTGTGAAGTGTGTTCATAATCCAAAATGTCTATGCTTTATTCAGACACGTTCGACGAAGCATGAATATTTCAAAGTTAAGAGAGTATAAGAAATTTTGATTGTTAATTCTTGGTTTCGATGTTGTAGTTCATGTTCCGAGCCGTTGAAAAGTTTACATAGGATATACAAACTTTTTAGATTTATTGGACTGGGTTCCTCGGACCCGGAATACTTTTAGGCATTTTTGAGCTGTTGATAACTAATCACAGGTTGTGAATCGCGATCGTGGAGATCTAGGACACATTCGCGAAGAGCAAAGTGCATTTTTGGCTTGTGAAACGCGATAGTCGAAAGTAGCGTCGCGATCGCGTAGAAGGAAATTTCTATTATCGGTAGTTTGACTTCGGGAGCTTATATATTGCAAGCTATAAAGAATTCTGGGATGACCCGAAAATTAAAATTATAGGTCTTTGAGTTTAGGTTTTAGTATTAAATCACTTGTCATTAAGAATTTTGTCCAAAAATTTATGTCCATTATACAGAAGGGTGTATGTCAAGAGGAAAAACGAAATGTGTACATCGTGATCGTGTGGCTTCTTGGTCGCGAGCGCAATGAATAAAATGATGCTGGTACATTTTTTAACTACAATCACATGGCTAGTGACCGCGATCGCGAATAAGGAGGCCTGGTAGGGGTATTAAACATCCAATTTTGGGATTTTGAGTTTACTTTTTCACTTTGATGTTCTTGGAGCACAAGTAGGGCAATTTGGGGTGATTTTTGAAGACTATTTTTGCCATCTACCATAAAGTAAGTTATTCCAACTTATTTTGAGCTAAATACATGGATTATATATGGAATTTAACATGAAAATTGATAGATATTGTTGGTTATTTTGGGATTTTGGTTAGAAACCTAAAATTTGGTAAAAAAAAGTATTTGACTATGAAATTGGATATGAAATTGAGAACAAATTATATATTTGAGTTCGTGGTGATATGGGTGATTTTTATAGTCGAGAATTTTTGGAATCCGGGGCCGTGGACCCAAGGTTAACTTTTTTTGACGTTTCATGCAAGGCTAGGAATTATTTCTAATTAATAAAGTATGAATTTTTTGAGTATGTTTTGATTGGTTTGCACGTTCTTTGGCTAGTTTCGGATCATTTGCCATTGGATTTAGGTATTAGAGAGGAATTGGAGCTTGTTACCGCATTTCGGAGCAAGGTAAGTCTCTTGCCTAACCTTGTAAAAGGGAACTAATCCCCGTAGGTGCTATATTTGATGCATGTTATGTGTTATGTGATTGTAGGATATAATCTCATGTTTTAGTCGCTTACTACACTCTAATTTACTGCATTTTAATTGAGTTTGAGCTTAATCGCTAGTGTTTTGTACTAATTGTGTGTTTTATGCCTTGTAGCAGGGATTTCGAGCTATGTAGATGTTATGGAATGAATTCGAATGATTTGGAGCTTTGAAGTCTAAGTAAAAGCCCAAGGGAGATTAAGTCGGGATCGCGTTCGGGGGTTGAGAACCACGTCTGGATATCAAAAAGCAAGAAAACATCTATGCTCTGATAATTTTCTACACCTGCGTCGCGTAGGGCGCTGCGTCTGTGCAAATTTCCGCTCCTGTCAAATTACAATCTCTCTGAAGTTTCCCACTGCCACCCGCCTGGCGCGTCGCCCCATGCGGCGTGCCTGTGCATATTTTTATAGAGCTACGGTCCTATTTCGCGTAGGAAAAGGTGTTTTTGTCTGGGTCTGACCCTAGTTGGTATAAATACATGTAAAAACGTTATTTTGGGACTTTTGACACATCTAAGACCTAAGGAGCCTAAGGAGGAGTTAAAGAAGCAAAAGCACAAGGAATTCATCATTCAATCCTCATTCAAGACAAGAGTTTGGATCGTTTTATGTTTTTCTTTACTTTAAACTTATTTGTAAAGAATTACTCCATATCCATGGAATAGTTTCCTTTTGGGTTTGATGGATTTGGTGTATTGTTATTTTTTTGTTGATTATAACTCTAGTTTTTATGTATTGAATCGTTTTGGATGTTTTAATAGTTGCATCTATATTCACAGGTTCATGTAGTCGAGAGAGGCATAACTTGTGATATCTTTGCATTATCTTATTGGTTGAATTCATTTTCTTTGTAGTAATCAAACGAGGCTAGTTGAATTATTGTTACCTAGTTAGGAGGATAATCGAGAGAGGTTCTCCTGAAGACCAATCCACTACGAATTCTTACATATCTTCACTGAGCTTAAATTGGTTCATATTGTGAGGTTGAGACTTAATCGAAAGAGGAGCTTCTACTAAACGTTTGAATTAACAATTGAGTGAATTCGAGAGACTCACTTGAACATCAGATGTGAATTAACTAGAGTTAAATCTCAGACATTTATCTTGCACCTATTCAATCAATCCCTATATTCTCTCATTGATATCTTTCTTCCTTACTTTTGTTCGATTATCATTCATCAATTATCTCTAGATTCTTAGTTAATTTTAATTTTTAATCACATAATTCTAAACTGTTGATTATCTTGGATAGCAATCTAGCCACAAACTCCGATAATATTATTTTACTCCAATCTCTATGGATACGATATTATATTATATTATATTCAACTAGCGAGCATATTTAAGTGTGTGTTTTTCGCTCGTCATTATGGGAGCTATGTACATACAAGGTGACGAGCGTATGTGCGTAGGCTAGATTTTGACACGTCCGGGTAGACTTAAATTTACACCGTGTGCCACTTTAGTTAATCATACTTGTTTAAATGCTCTAATTCATGTTTTAGCCTAAGACTAGACTTACGTAGAGTGCTGAACTTTGCTATTTTAGACACTTGACGTGCTACTTGATTACCCGCGAAAATTATACTTTATATGAATTACTCCTGTGTCGTACTTATTTGTCCGGAAGATTCTTGATTTCTTAACTCACACGTATATTCACGAGTTGGGCTAATGACCCGTCGAAAGTGTCACTATTCTTATGGGATCGGACCGATCGCCTCAACATACGGGAGCGGGTTGTTCACCTAGACAGGATTATGAGGTGCACTTATGGATCGAGACATTCATCCCTCGGCAGTATTATGAGAAGCATCTATGTATCAAGACATACGACCTCGGCAGTATCATGTAACACCACTCGTATGGGAGCGGGCCATTTGAGTCGACAAGATTATGAGACACGTTTATGGGAATGGGTCGTTTGCCTCAACAATTCTATGAAAAACTCTTATGGGTTCGAGTCGCTCGCCTTGGTAGAATCGTGCATAATATTTTGATTGATAGAGTCACGCCCCGACCTTGGGTAGCGCGACCGGTGCTCAATCAAGATATCCCGGTCAAGCAAGCCTATTTGATGCCATCTACCCGACCTTACCCATGAATCAAGTGAAGATATGCACCATTAGTTAGACAATGAGAGGATTTCGTGAACACCACCAATTTCATTACCATTAGTTACTTCATTACAAATTCCCAAAATACATAACACATTCGTAGTTTTTAAAGTGGAAGCATATGTTACAAGTATAACATTTCAAGTTCGACTTACACAATTCAAAATACAATCCACACTATGTCTAAGGAGCCTCTAATTGATATAAAATAGTATGATGGTGTCAGCAACAAGGCCCCGGCTATATCTCAAAGTACTAACATAAGGAACAAAAGACAGAAGAACCCGATATGAAGTGGGGCTCACCAAGTCAGTTGAGAAGAGGGTATACCGCTATGACTGATCGACGCCGCCTGCTGTGAAACCACCTGCATCCATTAAAGATGCAGGCAAAAGAGATATTAGTACATATGGAATAGTACTAGTATGTAAGACTAAACACCTTCTCAATGAATTGAGCAACAGTACAAGGAGAAAGAAACATGGAATCAATTGGAGCCTCAAACAATATTAAAGCGTCAAATAAAGAGAAAGATAACTTTTCAAGTAAATATCAATATTTTTTATGTTGATATACCGATATACCACCATGCTTTTAGAACGGAGTCCGATCTCGGCCCGATCGGCTAAGCCGTCTCACCCCAAGACATTCAATCACAACACCACCATGTGCGCGGCATGGCGTCCGATCTCGGCCCGATCAGTTAAGCAGTCTCACCATAATGTCGTGTGGGTTGAAATCACCTTCCGCTAGCAATCGTCTCATCCAATTAAGGGAATAATCTCAACACATCAATCTCATCCCAATCAAGGGGAATTATCTCAAAACGTTAGTATGAGGATTTACCCCACAATCACTCCTACACCGGCACGTGTAGTTTCTAGGTTAGGTTATTTCAACCTACCCTTCCTCGATGACTAACGATACTCCCAAAATATTTTTTATATAAAGGGGTTAAAACTCAGTTCATAATCTTTCACACATCCTTCCATTATATTGGCACTATTGGCCACAAGTGTAATTTTCATTCTTGGCACGATGGACACATTTTATATCTCATACTCACTTCATTCACTTTCAAGCATCATCATAGGTTATCAACAATAAGAGCATTTGAAATCAAGATTATAAGTATGTGTATGAGCAATAGGATTCTTAAGCACATTGAGTTTTTCTTCCAAAATTAGGCAAAATAAACTTGCAATTGAAACATGATTTTAAATCATAACTTTTTGATACATTGGTCATACTTGAGTACATTCCCGAAGGAGAACATAATATGATAGGGGCAATTGGAACACATTTCCAGTATATATCTTTCGACTCCAAGCTTATTTGGAATAATCTAGTTTATTAGGAATGACTCGAAACATGAGAAATAAGAACTTGGGCCAATCACACTTGAAACTTACGAGAACATAATGGATTTCGACTCTACAAGAGAAGCTTAGCCAACATACCTTGCTTGAACTTTCCTTAAACTACTACAACGTTCCAAAAATCCTAGCGACTTCAATCTATTAGAGACATGACAAAGTTGAACCATAATTAGGAAGAGATTCATGGGTTCAGCTCACCTATGCATTTTTCATCAAGCACTAGGTGTGCGAATTTGACTACACGGTTCTCTTATAAGATTTCCTTCACCCCACAACCCATATCAACCAACAATTCATCTCGGGTAATTCAACGACCTCCAAGACCCCTCAATCAATACATACATGCCATATAATCTACTCCCCTGCCCACTTAGACCCGAAATAAACTTGCATGGATAATGTAGGATAAGACTTACCCGAATAAGTGGTGGCCTAGTGAGTGATTCCCTTGAATCTTCAAGATTGGGGAAAGGATTTATGAGCAAAGCATGTGGGCATTCCTCCTCTCTCTCTCTAAAACACTCCCCACTCTCTAAAACAGACGTATAAACCAGCCAAAATAACCCCCAAAGTTGTTTTATTAAAATGGGGTCGGGTAAAATGTTCCTCAAACTTAAGCCTCCGAACTGGGTCTGCAATCGCAAACCAAACTGCAAAAGAGTTACGCGGTCCGCAAAGTGGACCACAAAAATGGTCCCAAAAACTGGGCTTATCAGGTCAGGTCTGTGGCAGATCTGCGGTCTGCAGGCCAGTTATCCGGCCGCAGAATGGACCGCGAAATCATCCTCCAGAATTTCTCATGTTGAATCTACGACGGAAGTGTGGCCCACGAAATGATTATGCAGTCGCATAATGGACCATTAAATGGCCTCAAAAAATTCGCTTTTTTCTGTTCCACTCCACGGCAGATCTGTGGTTCGTGGAGTAGTTCTACGGTCGCATAATAGACCGCAGAAACTCCATGTTCTGCAACAAGTTTTCGTCCAATTTCCCAACACATTGCACAACTCCATGTTAGCCTACCTCGGCACCACGAAACACCGGATTCTAGGTATATTTTATGGCGCCTTACGGGTAGTCAGCGGCATATATGAGTATCCTGACTCATATTTGTCGTTTGCGCCTGATATTGTTCATTTATATTCCAATCGAGGTAGTATTTGGTATTCAACGATTCCATATTCATTTTTCTATTGAGGATAATGTTATAAACACATATCTGTTTTCGTCTCTACTTGCTATGTTTCGTAACTGTGTACTTTTATTGTACTTTGATAATTGGACAACTAGTTAGTATCGATGTTGACCTCTCGTCACTACTTCTTCGAGGTTAGACTAGATACTTAATGGGTACGCGTTGATTTACGTACTCATGCTACACTTATGAGCTAATTGTACAGGTACTGAGACAGGTACATTTGGTGGTCATATAGGCACGTAGGCGTAGCTGTTGAGGAGACTTTGTCGTGAGCTGCTCTTTGTGTTACGACCCGTGGAAAGTCCCTTTCCTCTTCATTTACTGTGTTCTATATATTTTTTATTCCAGACAGTTGTTCTAGTAGTATTGTATATTCAAGTAGAGGCTCATGTACCTGTGACACCGAATTTTGGGAATTTAGACTATTGTTCTCGGTTGTATTTCTATTATGACATTTGGATTTATGTTGCGATCATGTTCAAACCTTGAAGATAATGTCACTATTTTACTATAAAAATGGAACGACTTTGCTTATTCATTTTATCACTTGTTTCAAAATATGTTATTAACTATTGAGCAGCATGTTGATTGATTGTTGGCTTGCCTAACGATAACGTTGGGCACCATCACGACCCATGGTGGGAATTGGGTCGTGACAGTCAAGCAGCCTAATAGAAAAGCAGCAAATGAAATTCCAAGTGAGCATAATTGTGATGACAACCTCCAAAGGTTCAAAACAAACACACTGCATCTCAACTGTCCCCAGTCATAAGTTATAGGACCTGCAACATGATGACTTTAGAAAGGTCTAAAAGTGATATGCATACAAGATATTATAATCATGTTGTCTAATAATAAGGGGAACACATCAGAGAATTTTCAATGATATAACTCTGAGCTCTTAGTAAGCTAATTTCAAAATAACAAGAAAAATGCACATGCATCCTTACTATGATGAGCCGATAGATCATTCTGAACCCTAGCACTAATTTCAATGTTCCAAGATATTGATTATCTATGTTTAGTGTTTCTAGATTTGAGTGCGCAGTCCGTTTCTTTTTCCAAAATGTCTTTATGTGAAAATTAAAGAAAATATAGATTCTAGCTTTAAAATGATTTGAGTTGACTATGGTCAATATTTTGTGTAAACTTCCGCGGATCAGTAGTTTGACGATCCTGGTGGGTTCTTCGTGATTTTAGACTTGTGTGTATGCCCGGAATTGAACTAGGAAGTCCCTAACTTGATTTGACGTGATTTGTTGAAAATTAGTAATTTGAGGGTTTTAAGATTTCGAAGTTTGACCGTAGGTTGACTTTATTGCTACCGGATTCGGATTTCGGTTCCACAATTTGGTATAGGTCATTTTACTAATTAAAACTTGTCTTCCAAATTTGATGCAAAAAGGAGTGGATTTGATAGGATTAGAATGCTCGGTTGTGAATTTGAAAGTTCTTGAGTTTGTTTGAAAATTTCATACACTTTTATGTGTGATTTCTAGTTCTAGGTGTTATTTAGGTGTTTTGATCATGTGAGCGAGTTTGTATGATATTATTACACTTGTGTGCATGTCTGGTTTGGAGCCCGACAGGCTTGGGTGAGTTTCGGATAGGCTACGGATCACTTGAACTTAGAAAATCTAATTTTGTTTTACTGTTGCTGGTGTCTGAGGCTTTGTGCTTTGCGGTCGCTGAATTTACTCTCACGATCGCGAAGAACAAATTGGGACAGGGGTGAATGTTCTTCTACGCGAACGCAGAGAACCGGTCGCGAACGCGAAGCAGCGGAGGGATTACCCTTCGCAATCGCGTCAGGTTTTTCGCGAACGCGTTGAACACCTGACTCCTAGTCTTTTAAATAGTCCAAAATCGAGATTTATCCTATTTCTCACCCTTTTCAAGATTGAGCTCGGCCTAGAAGCGATTTTAAAGAGGTTTTCCATCCCAACTATATAGCTTAGTAGATTTTAACTTGTTTCCTTACATTTACATAAACACTCATTGATTTTAACCTTTAATATATATTTTTTCATGGTAGAAATAGGGGATTTAGGTCGAAATTGGGGATTTTGAGAAACTGAGATTTAGACCTCAAATCGAGGTCGAATTTCGAAACTAACCACATTACCGGGCTCGGGGGTGAATGAGTATTTGGATTTTGGTCCGAATCTCGGGTGTTGACCAAGTGGGCCAGGGGTTGAATTTTGTTCACTTTTTTCAAAATAATTAAAGATTGAATCTTTTTCACTCGTGGATAGTTTCTAAAGCTTATTTTGAATTATTTGAACTATATTTGCTTTGATTTAATTGATTTGGAGACTAATTCTAGAGGAAAATCCGTGGTTGAGCATTGATTTAGTTGCAGAGTAAGGTAACTGTGGTGGTTAACCTTGACTTGAGGGATTAGGACTTGTTAGTCTGTTTGCTGCGTGTTTTATGTGTGGGGACAACGTATATGTGAGGTGACGAGTACCTATTCGTTGTCATTGGGTTAAAGCATGCGGGTGAAAATTATTTTTTTGTATTATATTATTCCGTTAATTATGTAATCCATGCTTAGGTTAGATTATTACTTCTTTAATTATTCGTTTCGTATTCAATGCTTAGTTTAAAAATGTTGAATATTTTGGAAGTTGTTGATATCATGGCACCATATTTGAAGTTAAATTACTCCCTGCATTGCTTATTATTCGGATTTATGCTGTACATGGTGAGGACGAGAGTAAAAGCACGAAGGGTTTCATTAATATTATTATATGGTGAGGATGAGAGTAAAATCACGAAGGGTGATGCTGTGCCATTTCATTCATATTATCATTATTACATGGTGAGGACGAGAGTACAAGCACGAAGGTAATGCCGTGCCATTATATTCATATTGTTGCCTGATGAGGACGAGAGTAAAAGTACGAATGGTGATGTCGTGCCATTTTCATATCATTGATTTAACTTATTTCTGGGTTTGGTAATTTACTTGGTTATTTCGTGTCTTCATACTTGCCGTATTTATTATATTTTTCCGTTTTCGCATGCCCCTCCCAATTAGTATTTTATCATTCTTCTTGTTCTTTTGTTGTCTTATATACGCTTATACAGGTTTAATTATGTAGGTGTCTTGTCATAGCCTTGTCATTATCTCGTCGAGGTTAGGCTCGACACTTACGGAGTACATTAGGTCGGTTGTACTCAAACTACACTTCTGCACTTCTTGTGCAGATACTGGTATTGGTCCTAGCGATGCTTGAGGTGCGTCGGCTCGGATCACTTTCACACGGAGACTCAAGGTAGATCAGCTGGCGTTCACGGACCTTGAAGTCCCCTTCCATTTTCCACTTTTATTGTTTATCTTTTTCGAATAGTTATATTTTTTTCAGACTATGTTTGTAGATTTCTAGTCGCTTGTGTACTCCTGACTCCAGATTTCTGGGTGTAGTTATTATCACGTGGTTTCTATTAATACTGTGTTAGATTTGGAATTTATTCTCGTTGAATATTATTACTTTGTTTTCAACAGTTAAAATTGGTTAATTATCTATTTCACGTCGGATTGCCTAGAAAATGGATGTTAGGCGATATCACGACCCCGAGAATGGAATTCCGAATCGTGACATTTATTGAGTTCCCTTTATAGGCATGATTTCTATTGAGGTTAAGGCAGTCGAACATAGGATGATATGGAGACATAAATGCAAGATTCCTTGATTCCCAGAATTCAAAACATAGTTGAATACAAGTTTTATAAGCGTGCTATCTTTTGAGAACAGGAAGAGATCTTGTGAATGTAACTTTGAATGCACCGGCAATTTCAACAGGCAATGCCTTATGAGAATGCTTTCGTTGCGTTCAAACACAGAACCTTGTAAGGAAAGAGGTAGAGCAAATTTTAATCGACAAGTTCCTCTAGGAATCAATTTTTTATTATTGGCATGTCCTCTATTTGATCCCAATAAATACAAAGATGTTAGTTAAAATGCATACTGGTAGATTTATATACTAGCGACAGCTAACAGATTTAAATTGCAAGGATTGCACATTCCAACACACATAATTAAACAGCAAAAGACATATGTTAGTCAGGCAAAACACCCAACCATACTCAATTGATCAGAGGAAACATGATACACTACTTATCAAGACAAATTATTTTAGGAGCATTATCACTTAGGCAAACTAGGACGAATTATAGTTCATTACATTCAAAATCAAGTGTTGCGTGACCTCTAAAAGGTCCATTTTGATTTCCAGAACAAATCAAGGTACAGACATGCTTCTCCATTTTTACAGACATATATGTAAAACTTATTCAGGAGTGTAAATAAAATCATATAGAGAAAGAAATTTGCATGATAGAGAGAGAGCACTAACCAGTTGGGAAGAACAACAATAATAAACATGCAAAATCTGACCGGTTATTTTGAGTATTTGAACCCCATTCCCTATTTGATGCTTCCCTATATGTAGTTGATGTGCCATGACTTGCAAGGATGGGTGGTTTGTTTTTCTTGGAGTTTGAGAATGAATTGGAACACCTAGTTTCTCCTTAAGTTGGAAGAGTTAAGCAAGGTTTGACTTTTGTATATATGACCTTAGATTGGTTATTTGATGGTTCCGATAGATTTATATGGTTATTTTGGACTAAGGTGTGTGTTCGGAATTAGTTATGGATGTTCCTAAAGGATTTTGAGCCTATTCGCCAAAAGCTGGCAATTTGAAGAATTGGAAAGTTCTTAAGTTTGACCGGTAGTTGATTTAGATGATATCGGATTCGGATTGTTACTTCGAAACATAGATTATGTTTTTTTTATTTTATTGTGTGCAAAGTTTGGTGGTGATCTGAAGTTTTTAGGCCTGAATTGGATGCTTGGTTGGAAATTTAGAAATTCTTGAGTTTAAGAGAAGTACGTATGTCGTTTGATCTTTGATTCGTTGATGTGAAGTTCTCGTATGTGTTTGGAAGCTTTTCATAGGTCAGGGTAGTAATTTTGGACTTGTTGGTATGATTCGACGGGTCCCGAGTGGCTTAGGTAAGTTTAGGACCACCTGGAGCATGTTTAGTTTTGGCTGAAGTGCTGGTGTTTGGTGTTCATCGTGTTCTACGTTCGCGATGAAGGAGATGGGTTGGAGGTCATTTGTTCTTCCTGCTCGCGCTTGGTGAGTCGCATTCAGGAATGCTTGTGGTAGTTGAGCTTCATGACTGTGCTGAAGGGGTTGTGTTGGCGAAGGAGGAGCTGGGATCTGGAGGTTGGCATTCGTGTTTGCGAAGGCGTGGTCACGTTCGCGGAAGGTTGGGCAGGTAAGGCATCCCGACCGCTAGGTCTTTCCATGATAAAGTAGAGGAACTTTTGGCAGAAGCCTCTTCATGTTTCGCGAACGCGAGGCACGTGCTGCGTTCGCGAAGAACACTCTTGGGAGAAATATTATAAGTGGGATTTCCAAACTTTAGGTCGTTTTATCATATTTTAAACCCTAGACTTCGAAAGGAGGAGTTCTTGAAGAGAATTTCACTAATCACTATTATGTTGGAGATAACGAATTTTCACTTGGATTTGGCTTTATATCATGATTCCCCATGGATTCTGCACCTAAAATATGAATTTTTAACGTAAAATTTGGTGTTCTTGTCTACAACTTAAGAGGGTATATTTTGGGGATTTGAGGATCGATTCGGACTTATTTTTGAAAATATAAAACATATTTAGACTCGTGGGGTTATGTGCAGTTGGGATCTATCTCTTGACTCGAGTTTTGACCATGTGGGCTCATGTAAACTTTTGTTTACTTTTTGATAATTGATTAAAGATTGAAGCTTTATTGTCTGGAATTATTTTCTATTTTTGTTAACATTATTGAGTATTATTTGGTTAGATTTGAGCTGGTTGGAGGTGTTTTCTCAGGGAAAGCGATTTTGGGAGATTGTTTTGTCTTGTTAAGATAATTATCTTGGCTAACCTTGTTGTGAGGGGACAACCCTTAGGATTTCACCTTATTTGTCTAATTGGAATATTTGAAAAGTGATGTATATACGAGGTGATGAGCGCTTATGCAGGTGCTATGCATGACTTGTGACCGGATTAGACTTTAAGCTTCTATTATGTCTTGTTTGGATTGTGTGCTTTATATGATTCATGTTTTAATCATTTGAATGACTATGTTCGATTATCTTTTCAAGCTAGAGATCATGTTTAGAATTATTATCTCTTATTTGGCAAAGATGAGCTATATTTGAAGTTAAGGTTATACTTGATTTAGTCGTAGTCATATTTCACATACCATGCACATGTCCACACTGTATTATTATTATGTCCTTGTGTAATTTATCGAATAATTGTGAACATATGCCACTTTTATGACGAAATGTTATTTCGGAATGTTATGATTATGGCACATGTCACGCCCCGACCTCGAGGAGCATGACCGGCGCTCAACTGAGATATCCCAGTCAAGCAAGCATATTCAATGCCTTCTACCCGAACTTACCCATGAATAAAGTGAAGGAGTATTCCATTAATTAGACAATGAGAAGATCACGTGAACAATAACATTTCATTACCATTAGTTACTTCATTTATAATTCCTAAAATACCTTACACATTCATAGTTTGAAGTGGAACATGTGATACAAATACAATATTTTTAGTTTGACTTACCCAATACCAACATACAACTCACATTGTGACTACGGAGTCTCTAACGGATACAAAAGAATACTATGATAGTGCTGGCAACAAGACCCAGGCTATACCTCAAAATACTATACATAAGAAACAAAAGACATAAAACCCCGAAATGAAGTGGGGCTCACCAAGTCAACTGGGAAGAGGGTGTACCGCTATCACTGATCGATGCCACCTACAGTGAAACCGCCTGCATCCATTAAAAGATGCAGTGCCCCAGGCAAAAGGGAAGTTAGTACATATGGAATAGTACTAGTATGTAAGACTAAACACCCTCTCAAAGAATCGAGTAACAGTACAAGAAAAAACAACATAGGATCAATGAAAGCCTTGAACAAATAGCATCAATTTAGGAGCAAGATAAGTTTTCAAGAAAATTTTAATATTTTAGGTTGGGAGATATTTAGTACCGATATACCATCGTATTTTTAGAACGGAGTCCGATCACGGCCCGACCGGCTAACCTGTCTAACCCAAAGACATCCAATCACAACACACCACCATGTGCATGTCATGGCGTCTGATCTTAGCCCGATCTGCTAAGCCATCTCACCACAATGTCGTGTGGGTCGATATCACTTTCCGCTAACAATCATCGCATCCCAATAAAGGTGAATTATCTCAACACATCAATCTCATCCCATTTAAGGAGAACCATCTCATCACATCAATATGGGTATTTTACCCCTCAACCATTCCTACACAGGCACATGTAGCTTCGGGGTTAGGTCATTCAACCTACCCTTCCCCGGTGACTAAAAGATACTCCCAAAATATTTATTTTACAAAGGATTTACAGTTCAATTCATAGTCTCACACACATCCTCTTCATTTCATTGGCACTATTGGCCACAAATGAAATTTTCATACTTGGCACGATGGCCACCTTTTATATTTTATATCCACCTCCTTCACTTTCAAGCAACATCATAGGTTATCAACAATAAGAGCATTTGAAATCAAGACTTTAAATATGTATATTAGCATTGTAAGTCTTAAACATATTGATTTTCCATCAGACATTTTGAGTGTATACATCTTTCAACACAACACTCATTTAAAATAATCAAAGGTTCTTGGAAGGACTCGGTATATGAGAAAGAGGAACTTGAGCCAATAATAATTGCAACTTGCGTGAAAATCATGGAATTCAATTCTACGAGAGAATTTTAGCTAACATACCTCGCTTTGAGCTTTTTTTAAATTACTACAATATTCCAGAAATCCTAGCGACTTCAATCTATAAGAGAGACGACAAAATCGAACCATAATTAGGAAGAAGTTCATGGGTTCAACTCATTTAAGCATTTCATCAAACATTATGTATGCAATTTAACTACGAGGCTTCCTTCACCCCACAACTAATCCAACATCAAGAGCTTACCCATATTAGTTAGATGACCTCCCCACTATCCTTATTGGTACATGCATGCACAAGAACAACTCTCATTCCCAAGAATCACACTCATCATTACACATCTTCTATTCCAAATTCGAAATGGAAAGCTAGGGGTAGAACCTTACCTCTTTAGTAAATAATTTTGCAAGTTTTCCTTGTGAATTCTCCAAGACTTGAGCAAGGATTGATGAACAAAATGCTTGGGGATTCCTCCTCTCTCTCTAGACCACTCCCCTTTCTCTAAAACATCAACTGAAACCTTCTAAAATACCCCTAAGGTCATTTTATAAAAATAGATTCGAGTAAAATTTTCCCAAACTTAAGCCTACGGAACTGGGTCTGCGATCGCAGACCGGACCATAAAGCGAATATGTGGTCCTCAAAGGGGACCACAAAAATGGTCCTAAAAATGGCAGGCCTAGTCAAGTCTACGGCCGTAATGCGGCCCGCAGTGCCGTGAAATCTCCCTCTGTAAATCTTCATGTTAGTTCTGCGACGGATGTGCAGCTCGCGAAATGATTATGCGGCCACATAATTGACTGATGACGTCCAAATCCACTATGAATAAGTAAATGGGCACATGCAATATAATTTATCCAACTATGAGTCGGGGTCGAATCCCACAGAGAATAATATGTAGGCGATTAGACGTGTAAGAGAATTATCACTTATTATGCTAAGTCAAACACTAAAAAGCGGTTTTGAGAAAATGTTTATGTCTAAATGCAAAAAATATAAACTAACCAAGAAAGAAAGTAAAATGATCAATGACTACAAGCATGGATTCATTGGGAATACACTCACGTAACGATCCACGGTATTTCACGATTTTAAATATATGAGCGAGTTTATGTTAATTAGCCTCGGATATTAATTCTATATTAGCTTCTTCCGAAAACTAACAAGACTTCCTAATTGAATTATCCCTAAAGCAATTAAGAGATTAAGAACACCCGAATATGGCTACAAGTAGTTCAATCCTATCTCTGGGTAGAATCTATAAAGTGAGAGTTAACGCCTCAAGTTCTTTTTAATTAATCTTTCCCAACCTCAAATTATCTTTCACAAAATTAATTCGAAGTGAATGGGCGAGTCCCAGGGTTAGCTAATCCCTTTGGAAACATTAAAGAACGAGAATAATTAAAGAAACAATAACTCACTTCAATAGAGATAAAAATCGTTCAATGCATAAGCATAACAAGATATTTAATCCACACTTTAAATATGAATATTCCCATAAACAAGATTCAAGTGTTGGAAGAAATAGTACACACTTAGATATACAATACAAAGCAAGGAAATGAATAAATGAACATAAATGGGTAAGAAATTCTCAACCAAAAGCTTCAAATCTTCAAGACCCAAGTGTGTATACAAGACCCCTAGCTCCAAAACTTGTGTTCTCTTGTCAAGATATGTCAAAGATGTCCAAAGATTGGCCAAAGATGCTTTACAAATGAGCTAGGTCATGTATTAAAGGGTTTGGGATGAAGAAAATGTGAAATAACATAAGTGCCCAGAACTAAAGCACGACATTCGTAATTGTGAATATTACTTCGCAATTGCAAACCTTGACATCATTGTTGAACATCGCATTTGCAATCTGTATGCTTGAAACTACGATCTAGGCACTGTGCACTTGGCTTCACATTTGTGATGAAGGGCTTCGCATTTGCGAAGGTTGACTGTCTATTTTGACTTCACATTTGCGGCCATAATTTTGCATTTGCAAACATTAACTGGAATGGTTGACTTCGCATTTGCCAATTTGATGTCACAACTGATATCTAAGGCCATTTTCTAGATTTCATCTTTTCAACTTCTTTTTGACTCGTTTTCACTTGGTTTCTTCATGATCACTTCTAAATCACATAGAACCTTTAAAATAGAAGTAAACGACATTAAACGCACGATTTTATCAATCAAACTTAGCAAAAATCTAAGCTTAAAGATAAGATAAGTTGGTAAAATACCAACTTAACAAACCCCCAAACTTAAACTATTGCTTGTCCTCGAACAATGAAAGTGACAAAATCTCCTTCCAAGTATTCAATTCAATAGTGCATCAATATCATGCCAAGTCAAAAAGGTCTACTGTAGGCACAAACACATGAATTCGATTGGTACCAACAATTAATCCAAAGCATATGAAACACCAAAAACTTCTCATGAATTTTATTACAATTCAAGTGCTCAAACACTATGTTAATCAAAGTAGAAACCAAGTCATGACACTAAAGCTTCAAAATTTGCCTCTTTATTACAATTAATTTCCCTTGTTCATTCCTCCCAATTGAAAATAGGATTAAATTAACAACTCAAATCTCATGTTCCCTCACACTTAAGAGAGAATCCCACACTTATAAATTGCAATTCAAAACATAAATGGGATATCAAATGGAAAGAATTAACTCTCTCTCACAAAGATGTTCAAATGCACACAAGTAGTACCATAGGCTTTCCCTTCATGTATTTCTCCACTAATGTAGACAAACTTGATTCAAAATCAATTAGGACTTAAAGGGTTGTAGTTTAGGCTTTTGGTTAAGGTAGGGCACAATTTTGGTTAGAGTGACTCAAAACCTCCCTAGCACTACAATTTTTCAACAATCAAAGTACACTTCCTTCAAGAACTTTTCCACCCTTTCTTCATTTTTTGTTTCATCGCCTAGTCTCCCAATTCACAATTCCTTATTTTCCTTCCTTTTTCTCAAAAAAAATTTTCTTTGTTTTTTTTTCAAAAATCAAGGAAGGTTCCACTATTTTATTTTATTACCTTTCACCTTTTAAGCAACTTCCACATCACAACTTTTTCAACATTCACACCCAAACTTAAGCTTTTAGCCTATGTTTACACTTTCAAAGTACTTAGGTAGGTAGGATGCCAAAATATAGATCACTAAAGAACGAAGGGTTAAAGCTTGTAACATGGTTGCCAAAGAAAAAGTTTAAAGGCTCAAAAAGGGGTTGACTAAGGAAAATATGCAAGGGTAGGAAATTTAAGGCATAATAATAGTCCAAGGAAGGCGTAACATCATTTTTGAAACCAAGTTAGTCTAGGATTTTGCCTTGACGCACATTCCGGGCAAGTTCTAGACAACAAATGATGAAAAAGAACTCACAATAAATCTAATTACACATGGCATATGAAAACTCGAGTGGAATACAAATCCAAAATCCAATTGAAACCAATGAACTCAAAGAAGTCACATATAGCCTAAGAGACTATTTAGTGAATCAAAGAGTCAAAAATTGAGTCTAAAAGTTATGACAATAATTTTTACTTCAATCATTTTTCTTTTTCAATGATCAAGAATTCATATGCCGAGGTTTAAATCATGTTGGTACCAAACAAGCCACAAATTGGCCAATGGGCACGAACCCCAACTCAAACCACTTATTCTTCCTAAATTAACAAAAACTATATCTAAACTACAAGATAATTCCCTTAAGAAAGTCGCCTAGCTATCCATCATCGGGAAAAGTCGACACAAAAATTTACCAAAAATTACCCGGTTCAAAAAAAAATTGGCATCCTCGGAAAAAGAACCGTGGTACAAAGAAAACTAAGGATGTTGCCACCAAAATAAAACATACTATTTATAAAAATAAAAAAAAATCAAGAAGTTAATAAGTCAATAAAACATACTATATAAAAAAAACATTTAAGAAACTTGTAAACATACTAATATAACACATCACATGAAAAATTTTAAGAAACTAGTAAACATAATAATATAGCACATCATATGAAAACAAAATATCAATCTACCATATCAACAATTATACAAGAAGCAAACCCCAACTAGAAAATTTGCAATGTCCTCAATGCAACTACCCTCGGACCACGTAGCCATCATCTAGTG
Source organism: Nicotiana obtusifolia (assembly GCA_002018475.1). NCBI lineage: Eukaryota > Viridiplantae > Streptophyta > Magnoliopsida > Solanales > Solanaceae > Nicotiana > Nicotiana obtusifolia. The sequence continues at coordinate 40,657 of MCJB01038435.1, forward strand.
AGGCTAGAAGCTCCCATGTCCAGGACCCAACTCCGCAACTGGCGGAGCTTCCTACTTTGGTCTCGGACACCACTGTCCAGTCAGAGGGTCCACCCACTGCCTCCACAGTATCAGCTTCCGGCCCCTCGCCCTCAGCACCACTGAATGATGGAGGCTGGAGTCTGCCAAACCTTCTCAAGGTGACGCTGCTCATCATCTGGCATAACTGGTACTATGAATTCCTGAGCTGGTGCAGCTGGCTGGGCTGGAGGTGCCCCCGGCATCTAAAGTCCCTGCACTACCTGCTCAGGCGTACGGGCAACTGGAGTCTGATTGCCTCCCCCGGCCTGTGAAGTAGTGGCAGCTGTGGCGGCTGAAACCGCTTGTGCCAGGCCAGTGCAAACAGATAATATCTGAGCCAAGGTCTCCTGAAGACCTGGAATAGCGATAGGCACAGCTGGTGCCTGAACTGGTGTTGCTGGAGCCTGTTCCTGAGCTGGGGCAGCTGGTGGATCAACAGATGCTGCCCTCGTCGCTCTGCCTCTACCACGACCACGACGGCGTCCACGACCGCGTCCACGACCGCGTCCACGGCCTCTGGTGGCCTCAGTGGGTGGTACTGGTGGTCGTCCACCTCATCCAGTAGTTCGTGGCCTCACCATCTATGAGAGAACAGAATAACAGAAGTTTTAGTTCTCGGATTAACAAGTTCGCACGACGAGAATTTCAAGAATATGGAATTTTCCTAAGAAGGTTCTGCAGCCTCTCGAAGATAAGTACAGACGTCTCCGTACCGATCCACAAGAATCTACTAAACCTGCTCATGACTCGTGAGACCTATGTAACCTAGGCTCTGATA
>MCJB01038435.1:46722-78519 GCA_002018475.1 Nicotiana obtusifolia
CCCCCGGGACTCAGCGTCCTTGCTGAGGTTTGCCCCACCACTGGTTTTGCCCCACCACTGGTTTTGCCCCACCACCGGCCCGGCACCGGCTCTGATACCAACTATAACAGCCCAGGCCACTGCTTGTAAAAATTATCCGCTTTGGAGCCTTCGCCCCTCACGGTTTTAAAATGCATCTACAAGGGAGAGGTATCCAAGCCCTTATAAGGCACTCTTCATTCTCCTCTCCAACCGATGTGGGATTTTCCTATACCAATGTGGGATTTTCCTAAGGAAAGCCTTTACACTTGGTATAGGCAAATCCCGCATCGGTTGGAGAGGAGAACGAAGAGTGCCTTATAAGGACTTGGATACCTCTCCCTTGTAGACGCGTTTTAAAACCGTGAGGGGTGAAGGCTCCAAAGCGGAAAATTTCTACAAGCGGTGGCCTAGGCTGTTACAGAACCCACATGCTCGGTCATATTCTTCATTGAAGTGTCGGATCTCTCTTGATTTATCAATACTCTTTCGAGCATGTTTTCTAACTTGGACTCACTTGAAGAACTTTCCTTCCAATATGGAGAGTTAGAATATTTCCCCTTTGGTGGAACATAGGGATTTGAAATCCGATTTGAAAAGTTGTTGTTGTTGTTACTCCAATTTCCTTGGTTTGAACTACCTTGGTCGTTTCGCCAATTGTTGGTTGCCTTGCCCTTGTGCGTTAGACCTCCATTGGTGTTGTTGTCCAGAACCTTGGTAGGGTTGTCTTTGATATCCTCCTTGAGGATTGTGACGGAATTTTCTTCTTCGTATTCCTCATTTGACATGGATTGCACATCTTCTACGACATTCACCTTTTTTATTTGGCTTTCAGTGAACATTTGCGTCAACACGTTCACATTGGTGGTAAGCCCGGAAATTACTTGATCTCTTTCTTGGTTCTCCTTAGTCATGTTGGTCAAGGAAGGAGTACCATATGCAATTCCATTCGTGGTGTCTTCCGAGTGCCAAGTTGGTTATGTTCTGCCATCTTGTCAAGGACTTGTGTGACCCTTGCAAATGTTTTATCCATAAAGGATCCATCCACTGCATTTTTGGCTATGGATTGATTCATAAGATCCAAGCTCATGTAAAACTCTTCCAACAAAATATTATCCGGAAAGCCATGATTCAGCGACCTCACTAAATATAGCTTGAATCTATCCCATGTTTCATGTAGATGCTCCCCTGATAATTGCTTGAAGAAGAAAAAATTTTCCTGGAGCTCGCACTTCTTGCTTTGCGGAAACCATTTTGCTAGGAAAGCTCGGACAAGTTCGGGCCATGTATGAATGGAATTAGGAGGTAGATTTTGGATCCACTGTCTTGCCTCCAGTTAGAGAGTACTTGAACACCCTCAACCTTAGGGCATCATCTGAGACATGATTTTACTTGTGCATTGCACACACACAAAAATAATTTCTGAGATGTTGTGTCAGATCATCATTGGTGGGATTTCGGAAGAGTCCCTCTGCCATTAGCATTAGGATTAGACTGTGTCCACTTTCAAGGAGGCAGCATCAACTTTTGTAGCGACAATGGCATTTGTATCCTAAATATACTCATCTATATCCGCAAACACATTCTCTTCTTTCGGATTGCCCATGTTTGCCTAATGACTCCAAGCAAAGTGTGATGGAATAGAAGAAGACATAAAGTAAAGCACACACTATTTAGTAATTTCAAAATCGTAGTTCTTGGCAGCGGCGCCAAAATTTGATACGCTCAAATTACACCTATATAAATAGTGTAAGGCGGTCGGTATGAAATATAATAACCCAACTAGATTGGGGTGGAATCCCACAAGGAATAGATGTGAAAAGGTTACTTGAATAGTGTGAAACTTGACTTAAGCCGTAGTTCTACTCCATTAGTTTAAAAAGAGTTTTGTAATTGTGAATTGTCAAGAACAGTTATTTTTAAGAGAATTTGATTAATTTAATTAAGAAACCAAGGTTATGTCCCTATCAATGGAATATAATCGATGTTAATATGATATATTTCTAATAGAAGGTCCTATGATGTGCAAATAGTTCCTAAAAGACTACCCAATATTTTTCAATAACTAGGTAGTATTTTCTCTTTATGATTTTCCCAAATAGAAAAGAGTTACAATTAAGAGCAACTAATTTATGCCAAGTAGAACCCACTTATCCCTAAGGGATTCTATTAAATAAGGTTTAAAGCCTTGAGTTCTTGCTATTCAATTCTATCAAACCCTAACCCACTTTTCCAAGTAAAGATAGAGTAAAATGGTGGAAAGTGCTCCCTGAATATTGCATCCAGTGCTCTCCTCACTGTCGGACTTATTCGCATCCTCCTCCTCCTCCTCTTCCTCTTCCTCGAGCCAATTGATCTGGAGCATCATCTTCATCTTCCGACTAGGTCGATGGCACTGGCTCTTGAGGCTTTAGAACTTTCCATAGCCCCTTCACACCCTTCCACATGCGGGAGAAGAATTTATCTCTCTTATTCTCCCTTTTCTTCATCCTGGTGTGTGCATTTGCCAGCTTGGCATGAGAAGTGCTCAAAGTACCGTGCCGCGTGGCCAAATCAGTGTATGCTTTCTCTAGCTTTTTAAGGTGATCCCCCTGCTTCTTCTGATCATCAAGATACTTTTGAAATTCTTTCTTTGAAATGCATGCAGAGGGTCCCTCAGATGTTTCCCCAGGTCCTTGTGGAAGGCCAGCTACTAGGTCGCGAATCAGCCGTATTTCCTCGGAAAGCATAACAAATGGTCCTCCTGCAGAAGATGAAGGTTGGCTACCCTGGTCGGTCTGAGAAGAAGATCCCAACTTTCTCTTTTTTGCTTTTCACGGCACCGCCCTCTCCTCTATTCTTCAATGGAGCAATAGGCTTTCCTGTTTCTACCCAGTTGTCTTCCGGATCCTTTTCAACCCCATCAATTTTGCACAGCTCAGTGATGAGAGATGGGAACATCACTGATTGACCGTCATGAATCCGATACTCCCTCAGTTCATTGACGAAAATCTCACCAACATTGAGCCGGATACCATCAAGAATGGAGGAGATCCTTTGAGCTCTCGTTATTGGTACATTCCATTATTCCCCGCGGGGGAGATGCGACTGCATATTATGGCCAGTCATATCTTTGCTTCGACATTGAATTCTTTGGATGTGATCCCTCTCTTTTTGGCTGCCCATGGAATATCCATACCCGGGCACAATTTGGAGACCAACCACTCACCTAAGGCATAATCTTTCTCACGAAATGGTGCCATGACATGGTTCTGTAGGTGATAGATTTGATTCACAACTTCAGCTCCGAAATTCACCATTTTGCCACGAATCTTCTGATTGGCTCTCTTAACTTGATGGCTAGAAGGTTTGAATTCCCTCACCCATTGCTCATTTGCTCTGCAAGGTTGAGGGGCAAAATAGGTCCATCCCATGTCTATATACGACTTTGATGGAACTCGGGAAGACGTTGTGGGACCTTTTCCAGCAATTTACCACTTTCCAGCAGCAACTTCTTCGTAATCAACTCGGCATAGTACCGTTCCTGGCATTCCAATGACAAGAACCAATGTTGGTCATAGTTCTCCACTACTTCCAAAGGGTTGTCATGCGCGGATTTGTCGGAGTTAGAGCTTATTTTTAGCTTATGGTACCTGTGAACAAAAATATTGTAGTGAAAACGTGGTACGGCTATGAACTATATTGCAAAATCAGTCAACTATGCCAAAGAAATGATTGGACAATCGAAACCCAACCTTAGAAAAAATTCTAGGATTTTCAATTTAGCAGAAGCCTGCTCTCTGATGCTCTTCGCAATTGCGAAGACAGCAAGAACCCACAGAGTGCGCAATTGCGATCTATTCTTCGCAATTGTGAAGATTGCAAGAGCTGATTGTTTTCGCAATTGCAACCACCTCTTCGCAAATGCCAAGAGGCCATCGCAATTGCGATCTCATCACCCCCTGCCACCTTCTCTCACAAAACAGTCCCAAGCTCCAAAATTTTCGAACAAAATCACACTTTTAGATAACCCAATCAGTTTATAAGCACAAAATCATGCAATAAACTTCACATCCAATTGAAAAAATTTCAATTATTCGGCCAAGAATCTCATTCGGGCCTTTCATCGAACATATAGTAAGCACACAAAATCACTCCTATTTTAACAAAGCCATGGATACTCAAACTTTCCCATTTTTCAAGCAAAGAAATAAGCTCACCCTCTCAACCAACCTCACCTAGAAACCAAAACATGATTTGAACATTTTTCAGACAATTTCGTACCAAAGACAAGGACCCAATTGAAACCTAATTGTTGAGGGATAAAGGAGAGAAAAAGAAGAAGAGTATGCTACAAATCATAAAGAGTGCAAAGGTTAAGCCTTCATACATGGATGCTTGCACTTAGGAGTTAGAATGAGGGAGTTTCAAAGTTTTGAGAGTGAGGAAGATGAAGGTTGTTTAATTTGTTAAGAGCCCCAAATTTTCTGACTTCTATTCAAAATGAAACAAGGTTACCCATTTAAGACCTCTAATGTCGCAATTGCGACCCCGTTATCGTAATCGCGAAATACAAAAATCTAGCAAAGAACACAAATGTGACCCTTTCTTCGGTTTTGCGACTAATCATATGATCGCAATTGCAATCAATTTTTCGCAATTGCGAAATCAGATGCCAGGGCCTGATTTTTCTCACTGCCAAAATGTCCCTATTTTTTGTCCCTAACACTTCCAAACTTTTCTGAAACTTGGTAGATTGATCAAAAATAATAAAAATAAACTATTATAAAGAGAATATTTGAAAAACAAAAATAAAATTTTTAAAAATGACAGAAAAAGAAATGAAAAAAAAATTGAAAATGATCGGTTGCGCCCCACCAAGCGACGCATTTAACATCGTGGAACGATGCGAATCAACTTTACCACTTTTCTCTCCACTTGGAGGATATGAACTAAGCACCTAACTTGGAATCAAGTTTGTGACCACGAGCGGCGGGAGGTAGTAAGTAGATGATCAAGCCAAATGCTATTTGCTTCATTTTGCATTTCATGGCTTTCATGTGAGGAATGTCATTTTGCCTTATTGTACTTTCAAATTGTAAAATGTATGACCTTTGCCTTTCCTCTTTGCAATCCCTCATTGTCTTGTGTAGTTCAATTCCCATGTTACCACACAATTCCAATATTGAGAAATGCTTGGAATGTGACATCAAGCCTCCAAATTGCAATTCTTTCCGGATTTTGACATCCTCTTGGTCCCCCGAACTAGAGTCATTTTCAACCACATCTTCAAATTTTTTAGTTGACTCTAATTCCATATTTTTCTTGGCATCACTAACAAGCATGGAGTCGGTTGGCAGATATTCAATTCTTGATTATAAAGCTCACTATCTTCCTCGAAGTTGGACTCTTCATGACCTCTTTCCACACTCTCAAGTTGGTTGGCATAGTGAGCCTCAACCAATATATTCATTTGATTTTCCAAGGTGCGGATATTATCATCATTTTGAGTTAGTACTTGTTTCAAGTCTTCAAGTGCCAAGTTGTGCTTCTCCTCATTTTCAAGAATGGCCTCCAACATGAGCACCATCCTCTCATTTTGAGCATTTGAGAGTTCTTCTTGATTTTGATCAAGTGCCAAGGAAGAATTTTCGGCTTCAACCTCAAAGGAAGGTTTTTGGCTACCATTCACTTCCGAGGCTTTTTGGACCTCTAAAGCTTCAAGCATTTCTCCCATTTGTAAGTTCAAACTTTTAACCGCCAAATTATTTTGGAGACTATTTTTCAAAAGCTCCTCCAAGGCACTTTGCTATTTGTTTCTTCCTTCAAGTAGGCATTCCACCATGAGCTTGAACTCTCCATTTTGACCATGCTCAACTTCTTCCACTTCCATATCCCTATATTTCCATCATAAAAAATAGAATCATCATAGCGGGGGTTCGGGGAAGGGAAGGACAAATAAATACAATTATCCCAATGACCATTTTGACCACACTTATCACAAATACTCCACTTATGGGTTTGAGATTGTGCGCACAATCCGCCTTGGGAGAATTTAAACAATTTTGCCATGATTGTGATCCTCCACAATAAGGACAAGAGTCATCATAGTATAAACAACTACCATCCAACCAAATTTCATTACATGATGCCATTTGTCAAAACTAAGAAAATAAACAAGAAAAATAAGAAGATAAAAAAAGATTAAAAAAAATAATTACACAAATATTCACAAGTTTAGACCAAAGCACTTATGCTTATTTCTCAAACAACTTAAATACGCCAAATTGTTCCCCGGCAACGACACTAATTTTGATGACGTCCAAATCCACTACTAAAAATTAAATAGACAAGGTTGCATGCAATATAATTTATCCAACTATGAGTCAAGGTCGAATCGCACAGAGAACAATATGTAGGCGATTAGGCGTGTAAGAGAATTATCACTTAATATGCTAAGCCAAACACTGAGAAATGGTTTTGAGAAAAATATTTATGTCTAAATGCAAAAATTATAAACTAACCTAGAAAGCAAGTAAAATGATCAATGGCTACAAGCATGGATGCATTGGGAATTACACTCAAGTAACGATCCAATGTATTTCATGATTTTACAAATATGAGCGACTTTATGTTAATTAGCCTCGGATATTAATTCTATATTAGCTTCTTCCGAAGACGAACAAGACTTTCTAATTGAATTATCCCTAAAAAAAATTAAGAGAATAAGCACACCCGAATATGGCTACACGTAGTTCAATCCTATCTTTAGGTAGAATCTATAATGTGAGGGTTAACGCCTCAAGTTCTTGTTAATTAATCTTTTCCAATCCTAAATTATCTTTCCGAACATTAATTTAAAGTGAATGGTCGAGTCCTAGGGTTAGCTAATCCCTTTGGAAACATTAAAGAACAAGAATAATTACAAAAACAATAACTCACTTCAATAGAGATAAAAATCATTCAATACATAAGCACAACAAGATATTTAATCCACACTTTAAATATGAATATTCCCATAAACAAGATTCAAGTGTTTGAAAAAATACTACACATTTAGATATACAATACAAAGCAAGGAAATAAAGAAATGAACATAAATGGGTAAGAAATTCTCAACCAAAAGCTTCAAATCTTCAAGACCCAAATGTGTGTGCAAGACCCCTAGTTCCAAAACTTGTGTTCTCTTGTCAAGATATGTCAAAGATGTCCAGAGATTGGCCAAAGATGCTTTACAAATGAGCTAGGTCGTGTATTAAAGTGTTTGGGATGAAGAAAATGTGAAATGACAAAAGTGCCCAGAACTGAAGCATGACATTCGCAATTGCGAATATTAGTTCGCAATTGCGAACCTTGACATCACTGTTGCAACAACAACAAAAATAACATACCCAGTATAATCCCACAAATGGGGCCTGGGGATGGTAGTGTGTATGCATACCTTACCCCTACATGGAGAGGTAGAGAGGTAGTTTTCGATAGACCCTCGGCTCAAGATAAGGTGGAAAAGAATAAAAGGAAAAAAGAAGCAGAAGAAAGAACAGGGAGAAAGAAAGACGAGGGGGACAAAAGACGATAAGGAATAGGAGGAGAAAAAATAGCATCAGATCGTAACAAATCAGGGAGCAACAATTTCCAGTAAAAGGGAGAAAGAGTAGCATCAAATAGTAACAATCAGGGAGCAACTATTTTCAGTAGTAATTTTCAAAATCAATGGACGAGGTTGCTAAGTACTAGATATAATAACAAACTAAAAGGAAGTAACGCTCAACCAACAACAAGAATAATACTAGTACTACTGGTAAACCTAGGAGAAACTCACAACTACCTGTCAACCCACCATGTTAATATTTGACCTCCACACCCTCCTATCGCTAGTCATGTCCTCGGTTAGGTGAAGCACCGATATGTCTTGCCTAATCACCTCCACCCAATACTTCTTTGGCCTACCCCTGCCCTTCCTCAAGCCCACCATGGACAACCTCTCACACCTTCTGACCGGAGCATCTATGTCTCTCCTTCTCATATGCCCAAACTATCGCAGCCTCGAGTCCCGCAACTTGGCTTCCACGGATGCCACCCCTACCTTGTACCTAATAACTTCATTCCTGATCAAGTCTTTCCTAGTATGTCCACACATCCATCTCAACATCCTTATTTCAGCTACGCTCATCTTCTGGACATGTGACTTCTTAACGGGCCAACACTCAGCTCCATACAACATAGCCGGTCTAACCACCACCCTGTAGAATTTTCCTTTTAGTCTAGGCAGCACATTCTTATCGCATAAAAACCCCGAAGCTAGCCTTCATCTCATCCAACCCGCTCTTATGTGGTGGGTAACATCCTCGTCGATCTCCCCGTTGCCTTGGATTATAGACCCAAGATACTTGAAACTATCTCTCATGGGAATGACTTGGGTATCAATCTTTACTTCCACTTCTTCTTCATGCAACTTGCACTCCAAGTATTTAGTTTTCGACCTACTCAACTTGAAACCTTTGGACTCTAGCATCTGTCTCCAAACTTCCAATTAGCGTTAACACCCCCTCGCATCTCGTCAATCAGAACTATGTCGTCAACAAATAACATACACCATGCCCTCCCTTGTATGTGTCGTGTCAGCACATCCAACGCTAGGGCAAACAAAAACGGGCTAAGGAATGATCCCTGATGCAACCCTATCTCCATAGGGAAATGTTCCGAGTCTCCTCTTGCAATCCTCACCCGAGTCTTAGCACCTTCGTACATGTCCTTAATCACCTTAATGCACGCTATCCGGACTCCGGTAACCTCCAAACATCTCCATAGCACCTCCCTCGGGACTTTGTCATAAGCCTTCTCAAGGTCAATGAACACCATGTGCAAGTCCCTTTTCCTCTCCCTATACTGCTCCACCAATCGTCTCACAAGGTGAATGGATTCTATAGTTGACCTTCCCATCATAAATCCGAACTAGTTCTCAGAGATAGATACACCTGTCCTCACTCTCTGCTCCACCACCCTCTCCAAAACCTTCATAGTGTGACTCAGCAACTTGATACCCCAATAGTTGTTGTAGTTTTGGATATCACCTTTGTTTTTGTACAAAAAAATCATCAAACTCCACCTCCAATCTTCGGGCATCTTCTTCGTCTTGAAAATGACGTTAAACAGGTTAGTAAGCCACTCCAAGCCTACCCTAACTGCTACTTTCCAAAATTCCATCGGGATCTCGTCAGGCCCAGTCATCTTACCCCTGCTCATCTTCTGTATTGCCACATCAACCTCCTCGCACTTAATACGCCTACAAAACACAAAATCTCTCCGACTCTCTATGTTCTCTAACTCACCCAGCATGATGTTCCTGTTCCCTTCCTCGTTTAAGAGTCTATGGAAGTACTCCTGCCATCTATGCCTGATACACGCCTCCTCCACTAATACCTTACCATCTTTGTCTTTGATGCACCTTACTCGATCCAGGTCCCGAGCCTTTGTCTCCCTAATCTTGGCTAACTTATACAGCGTCCTATCCCCTCCTTTGCTCCTAAGATCCTCATACAATCTTTCAAAATCTGCAGTCTTAGCCACCATGACCGTGAGTTTCGCCTCTCTCATTTCTTTCTTGTAACACTCCCTACACAACCTCCGTTCTTCCTCGTCCGTGCTCCCTACTTTCTTAGCTTCCACTTTTCCTTGGACCTCCCCATTCCACCACCAGTCTCCTTTGTGGCCACCCGAGTAACCCTTCGAGACCCCTAACACCTCCCAAGTAGCTTCCTTAATGCAGTTCGCTATCGTTGTCCACATACTACTCGTGTCCCCATTACTCCTCCAGGCCCCCATAGCCAAAAGCTTCTCCCCCAACTCCTGAGTCTTTCCCTTAGTCAAGGCTCCCCACTTGATCTTAGGTTGGTTGTGCACCATTCTCTTCTTCCTTGCTCCCTTGACCTCCAAGTCCATTACTAAGAGCCTATGCTGCGTCGATAGACATCACTGTTGAACATCGCATTGCGACCTCTATGTTTGCAATTGCGAACTAGGCACTGTGCACTTAGTTTCACATTTGCGATGAAGGGCTTCGCATTGGCTTACCTAGTATTAGAGGTTAGGTGTCATGACGACCATTGGTGATATTTTGGGTTGTGACAAAACACAAAAACCAGAGAATTTTAGAACCAATTCCACAATAACTAGAATAGAAAACTTCAAGTCGCTAAGTCCTTAGGCCTCGGAAAATAAGTTCACGAGGTCCTTAAAGGACCCAAGCAGTGCATATGCCGAGGAGGACAATGAATAAGAACCAGATGGACTTGGAGGGCTTGTGCAATTTAGGTCTGAGCCAAGAAGGGGAATGTGAAGGGGTTTATATAGTGCTTAAGCTGGTAAACAATTAAGGAAAAAACTCAATTACATGCATATCGACTTCAAATCTAATTAGGGCTAATCATGTCTCAACCCCAATTTTAACGACAATTGACAGAGAAATCAAAGTTGTGGGTGATACAAAGAGATCTTTACCATATTTTAATGTACAAGTCCGGGATTTGGCATAAATTCTAAGGTCAGAGGTGAATGCTCTTGATTCAGGAGATGGACTTGCCATGAATAGGCAAGTACCAAAAAACCTTGCCTTAATCGAATAAGTACTAGGATGAAAGAAGTTGAAATAGGAAAGTGAATCAAGAGGGAAGTAGGATTGGAGAAGTCAAAAGAAAGAGGCTTGGAGCAAAGTAATGTCTGCTAGGGTTTTAGTGACAAAAAAGGAAAGAAAGAGGTAGGGTTTGAGAGACAGAGAGAAGATTAAAATGGATTAGAGTTTGGGGTAAATGGGTTATGGGAATTATATATAAAGGGGGAGGGACAGATAAAGGTCGTTAGATCATTTTTAGTAAACGGTTGAACTTTTAAGAAGGGATAGGTTAGTTTAGGCGGGTCATCCAGTGTGATCCAATCGGATCAAGGTCTTTGGTGTCTTGGATCACTGGTCGTCCAACAGACCTGAACGGATGGCCTCTACTGTGATGTCCTTGACGTCAAGATGAAGACCACCAAAACCACCTGAACCGCAAGCTCTCTCGGCATCCCGCTCCTCTATCTCTCTTGCCTATGAATACGCTCCGAGCACCTGGAAATCTCCACAACCTGATGAAAAGTAGTATCAGTCTCAGCCTCTCCGTCCATCCCATGGTGGATACCCAAATTGAGTCACTTAATGAACCTCCTAACCCTCTCCCTCTCATTAGGGATAAATAATATAGCATGATATTCCAGCTCTATGAAATTCATCTCATACTGAGTCACGGTCATACCCTCTAGCGTAGGTTCTCAAACTCATTGCTAACTCATCTCTGTGAGTCGGTTGAATAAACTTCTCCAAGAAGAGAATGGAGAACTAAGACCATGTGAGTAGTGCTACACCAGCTAGCCTACTCAACTCATAAGTTTGCCACTATCTGTAGGCTAGCCCAGTTAGCTGGAAAGTGTCGAAATCAACCCTGTTTGAGTCCACAAACCCAAGTTATGGAAAATCCGCTGACACTAATCAAGAAACCATGTGCATCATCAGTAGGCTCTCCACTGAAGTAAGGAGGATGAAGTATCTAAAATCACTCCAGTCTCTTTTACTCCTCAGCGGTCAAAACGGGCATAGTCTCGGGCTTGATTGCAACGACTAGCTGCACTGGTAGAACCCCATGTGTCAAATGACCAGGAGCCAGCCACTCTGGTATACGTAGGGTGGGAGTCTAGGCTCCTCCCCTATCCTGTGAGGTAGTTGGGTAACTGGAATCATACCCGCCTGGGCCAAACCATATACACACTCAAAAGTTGAGCTAAAATCTATTGAAGTCTAATGTAGCAGTAGGACCCTCAGGTGCTTGGGCTGGTCCTACTGACTTAACATAATCTAGAACCTGCTCATCAATGGGAGTTACAGGTGGCTCCATAGTGGCTGCTCTAAGCAAGGCCTCTAACCATAACGCGTGCTCCACCATTGCCTCTGACTTAGCCCCAGCCTCTCGGGGCCCTAACCTGGGGTACTGGTCCCCACTCAACTGTACTAGGAGAACGTCTCCTTACCACCAATGAGAGAATAGAAGAGCAAAGATTCAAACTTCAGAATAAACAAATATGCATGATACATAATGAGAGAAGAGATGTTTTCCAAACAACCATTTAGCCTCTCGAAGATAAGTACAGTACCGATCTGCACGACTCTACCAGACTTGCTCATGACTCGCTAGAACTAGCAACCTAGTGCTCTAATACAACCTTATCACGACCCAAAACCACCACCAGTCATGATGGCGCCTAACCCACTTGCTAGGCAAGCCAATCAATAATCATTTACTAAAAAATAATAACAAAGACAAAATAAAGGAGTAGAATGTCGAATAAGCATAAATATACCAAAACATTACAACAATACCCCAGAAACTGGTAACACTGAGTCATGAGCCAAATATATGAATACAGGTCTGACATACAATATACTGTCTAAAATAACAACAGTAATGAAAATAAAAGGAGAAGCTAGGGACTGTGAATAGGAAACAGCTCTACCTTGGTCTCAACAGCTCAATGACAGTCCAACACTCAACGTTCAGCTGCTCCGACTCCTAGATCTGTACAATTTAGTACAGCGTATAGTATGAGTACAACCGGTCTCATGTACTCAGTAAGTATCATGACTAACCTCGAAGAGGTAGTAACAAGAATAACCAATGATACTCACGTGCCGAATTTGTACAACTAATGAATACATATATACACGCAGTAACAATACTAGAATCTACGTATGAAATACAGATAAGGCTAACGGTGCAATAGAGATGAAATGCACTAGTGTCGAAGCAGTCTAAGAGTTTAGCATATAGAGAGATATGCAAAAATGGACAAGTCAAGTTACAAAAAGAGGCATATAGAGAAGGTATGTATTATGTATATTTTATCAACTAAAGCAGCATATAGAGAAGATATGCATAAAAAGCGATGTATACAATTCCGGAGCTAACAACCAGAGGAGATATGTAGTAAAATCATGTATATATCTAAGGAGTTTTCATATAGAGAAGATACACAAAACCCAACACTGATCAGTTTTCTACAATTGTGTGTACGTTATTAAGGAGAAACATGAGTGGACAACCCTAGGGGGATAGATCCTTATCCACTCACAGACAACTCATGTTCCATAGCCGCATGGACCCCTCACGTGCCAGAATCAACTTAAGTCGCAAGGAGAACTCACCTGTTGTCAAACCAGTCCATAACACAGAAAGCATATACAAGAAAACATGTATACATATCAATGGATATCAAATCACATAATCATGGACTAATAAAATAACATACAAAGGTGTATGCATATGCAAAGTATATGACTATAGCTCAAATCATGCAGATACGCCACACAACAAGCAGTATCAATGTTCAAACAGGAAACCAAACCTACACATGATCTCTAGCATGATTCACAAAGTCATGTAGTTGTAAAAATATATAAAAAATGATAGCAAGAATCACAAGTATTTAAAACAAGTCATAATATAGCCTAAAGACTACAACGAGCATGGATAAACCCGGTGTATGCACATATGCTTTCCCTTGCATGTACGTGATGGTAGGCTATAATTGTGTGCTTTAGTCGCTTATTACATCTTAATTTACTGCACTTCAATTGAGTTGAGCTTTCAATCGCTAGTGTTTTGCACTAATTGTGTGTTTTATGCCTTGTAGGAGTGATTCCGAGTTATGTAGATCTTGTGGAACTAATTCGAGTTATTTGGAGCTTTGAAGTCTAAGTAAAAGCCCAAAGGAATAAGTCGGGATCATTTAGGGGGTCGAGGATCACTACGGGATATCAAAATTCAAGGAAGAATCATTTGCTGAAAAAATACACTAATGCGACACAGCAATGTAAATTTATGTCAAAAATTGGCAAAGGTCAGCGGCTACAAGGTGCGCTAGCACGCACTGGGCGCGCACTGGGCACGCAAGTTAGGCAGTGGTCTGGCCAAAGTGCGCGGCCATATGCGCAAGCACACTCCCAGGTGCGCGGCCGCGCACGTCCTATTCTGGAAAGAGTCCTATTTCGCGTAGGAGAAGGTGTGTTCGTTTGGGCCCGACCCTACTTGGTGAATATATATATATATATGGAAAAATGGTATTTTCTGAACTTTTTGACACATCTAACATCTAAGGAGGCTAAGGAGATGTTGTAGAAGCAAGAGCACAAGGATTGCATCATTCAATCCTCACTCAAGACAAGAGTTTGGATTATTTTATGATTTCCTTTAACTTAAACGTAGTTGTGATGAATTACTCCACATCTATGGAGTAATTCTTCTTTAGGTATTGATGGATTTGGTGTTTTGATGATTCTTTGTGGATATTAACTCTAGATTTTATGTATTGAATCGTTTTAGGTGTTTTAATTGTTGCATCTATTTTCACATGTTCATATAATTGAAAGAGGCATAACTTCTGATATTTTTGTATTATCTTATTATTTAAATACATTTATTCTTCTTGGTAATCGAAAGAGGCTAGTTGAATTATTGTTTAGACCTAGTTAGGAGGATAATCGAAAGAGGTTCTCCTAATGACCAATCCACTACGAATTCTTGCATATCTTCACCGAGCATAAATTGGTTTATATTGTGAGGTTGAGACTTATCGAGAGAGGAGTTTCTACTGCACGTTTGAACTAATAATTGAGCGAATTCAAGAGACTCACGTAAACCTTAAGAGTGAATTAGCTAGAGTTAAATCCCAGACAAGTATCTTGCACCTATCCAATCAACCCCTATTTTCTCCCATTGATATCTTCTTTGCTTACTCTTGTTGCGATTGTCATTAGTCAATAGATTAGACTTTTAGTTAATTAGTTTTAAATCACACAAATCTAAATTGTTGATCATCTTGGATAGCAATTAAAATAGAAGCTACGAAAAAACTATTTAAATTCAATCCATGTGGATACGATATTATATTATACTATATTCGACTAGCGAGCATATTTAAGTGTGTGTTTTGCGCTCGTCAAATTTTTGTGCCATTGCCGGGATTGTCAATTAATAGTGTTTGAAATAGTTTTTTTTTAGCTAAATAGGATTTTTATTAATAGAAGCATAATACAAAAGTGGAGGGGGACATAAACCTTACCTCTAATAAAAGAGTAAATGTACGCTTAGTCATCCTAATGTGATAACTAAATATACCTAAAATGTGGTAAGGTGTTAGACCTATGGTAATTTGGCAATTGTCTATTATTAAGTGATAGACATTCGCATGTACAAAAACAGAGTGAGATTGTTCTAAGTCAGCTATACAAAAAAGTACATGGGTTCCTGCTTCTATTGTGTGATTTAGGGAAGTGTTCCCTTGTATGTACATCTGGTGTCCAAAAGTGATTTCTAGAGTTCTCAAAAGTGTGACAAAAGAGTGCGAGCTATCTTCAATTTTGCTTTGACTTTGTAAAGAAAAGCCAAGTTGAAGATGACTATTTGATTTGAGGTGATTGTTGTTGTTGGCAGTTTTCCACTTGCTGCAGTGGAGACTGGATATGGTGTGTGTGATAAGATGAGGCTGCTTTTGAATATTTTTTAAATCTCTGCACCTGAGGGGAGGTACTGCTTGTTTCTGTGGCTGGGTACTCAGGTATAATGTCAGTGTGTTTTAAAAAGATCTGCTCTGGTTGTTGTTGTTTCTGGGTGATTGTT
Organism: Nicotiana obtusifolia; assembly: GCA_002018475.1. Lineage (NCBI taxonomy): Eukaryota > Viridiplantae > Streptophyta > Magnoliopsida > Solanales > Solanaceae > Nicotiana > Nicotiana obtusifolia. The sequence goes on from MCJB01038435.1 coordinate 62,424, forward strand.
TCTTCTGCTGGTAATCTATTAGCTCTGTTGTTGTGTCTTGAGACTGCTGCTGTTTTGCTTTATGCCTATGTAGATCCTTGTTCCTGTGCTGCTTTTGGTTAATTGGAGTTTTGTGAATTATGATGGCTTGAGTCTGTGTGTCTGTGACTTGAAGTTGCTGCTAAATTGAGTGTTGTTTGTGCTTATCCTTGCTCATGTACTGCCTTATGTTGATTGGATTTATTGGAAAGTGAGTGCTGGGGGAGTCCATGATGGTTGAATTGGATTGTTATTGCTCTTGCATGTGTGCTTCCGCTGCTTGTAATATGCTGGCTGAGTGTCTTGAAGCTGCTGCTGATGTGCTTTATTCCTGTGTATATCCTTGCTCCTGTGCTGCTTCTGATGAAAGTCTGTTAGTGTTTCAGTTTCCTACGATGGATGTTGGCTCTGTGGTTTACTGATGTGCTGCTGAGTAGAGTCAAGTTTCCAGTATTGCAACGTGGCTGGGAATGCCCGAGATGATTGCTGTAGTTGCAACAGATTAAGCACCAAAGGTGCTAATACCACACCTTGCAACTGCAACAATAATCTGGACAATTTCAAGCTGCTTACAGTATTGTGGAAGGTGCTGAGTTCAGTGGTGAAGATGGTATTTATGTTGTTGTTATTTTGGGTTCTTGTTTGTTGCTGATGATATGGCACTTGTCTTTGATTTGTATGCTTACTTGACTGCTTTGTGGCCCTGTCGTCTGCTGAGTTTGTTAGGTGTGCTTCTGGCTGCTGTAGTTGCTGCAGGCTATGTGATTGCCAGTCCATGTTGTTGTTCCTACTAAGTTGTGTGATGACTGGGTACCAATGCTTTATATTGACAGAGAACGTCCATCTTATTGCTCTTGTGTTGCTGCTGTTATGTAGTAGTGTGCTTGCTGAGTTGCTGTGTTGTATGCTAGCAAGGGGGATCCATGATGATTGCTGTGATTGCAGTGGATTGAGCATTAGAAATGTTGCTATCCTATATTGCAATTGCAGCAATGATCTGGCCTCCTCCAAGCTATCTGCAGAATTGAGAAATTTGCTGAGATTGTGTTTGTGTGTGTTGCTGAGCTTGCTTGGAGTGATTGGGAGCCAGCCTGCTAACCAAAGAGGCAATGTAATGAAACATTGCTTCTTTAGTAGTATTATGGTCTCTTACAATGATTATTACTTCACTGCTGCTTGAATTCAAGGTGCTGGTGGTTAGAGAATTGAGCAGGTGTTGATGACAGTCTCCAGCATGTCCTGCAAGAAAAAACATCATGTTAGATTGAATCCACTTCTCCAATTTCTCCTCATTACAATTTTTGTGATGATGCTTGTGGTACAGCCCTGGTATAACATTGAGCCTGCAAACAACAGTACATATGACTGCTCCTCATCATGGCCTCTCATTGGTTTCTTGCTGGTGCCATATTTTGTTTGGTTCTACCTGTGTACCTGTAGAATTAACATACTTGTTAAATCATTGTTTGATCTCAAGTACATGGTAGTGATCCATATAGGTGGTTGTAACACTCCAGTATATGATGTGTCAAAGCTCCACTCTTCTGCATCACTACTGCTGTATTTGTGATTTCCAGTAAGCTCATTTTCCTTTGGTAGAGTTAATTCCCTTTGTTTCCTACCACCTTTACTCTTAGATATGGACATTGGCTTTTATCACTATTAATCAACCTTCTACTTTGTGTGTCTAGATCAGCAAAACAATGGCAATCTATAGGTTTATTATCCAGTGCATAATTTGCAATATGGTCTGCCAATCTGTTGCCTTTCCTGAGTGTGTGAGCTACTGTTGCATTGCATTTTGTCATCAAATCTTTGATTTCTGCAACAGTTTCCTAGATGGACCAAGGTACTCTCCATTCTCCCTTTATGCTCTTCAGTAGCATCATTGAGTCAGTGTGGAGCTCTATTAGAAGGTGTTCATTGTGGACACAGAATCTCAGGGCCTCTACTATTGCTTGTGCCTCAGCTTCTGTGTTTGTGCTTTCTTTGATCTCCTTACTGTAGGCATGTATTACATCTCCCTCTTCATTCTCAGTACAAAGCCAATGGAGCTTCTACCTGGATTGCCCCTGGAAGTGCCATCTGTGTTGACTTTGATCCTCCCTTGGTTGGAAAATTCCCATATCACCTTTGTGTACTTCAAGGTGGGAGTATATTGTTCCATCATCACAATTATATCTGTCCACTTATGGGGGATGTTTTGAATTCTTGGCTTTCTGACTTTAATAAGCATCTAAAGAGTAGAAGTAACTTGATAGATTACTCTGTTGATAGTGACCGTATCCCCATGTTTGTAGCTATTTCTTCTCTTCCACAGCTCCCATATAATCACTGAAGGTAAGGCTTGCATTATCAGATTCAATCGATTGACAACATTTGCAGTCCAACATTTGGTCACTGCTTGGTGCATTGTGATTCCCTGTACATCAATTCAAGCATTACCAAGAAAATATCTCCACACTTTATTTGCAGCATATGACGTGAAGAAGAGGTGATGTCTTGTTTCTTCCTGTGGCTCTGTACAACACCAACATTTAGAAGCCATGTGATATCCCAGCTTTTTGAAGAAGTCATCCAATGATAATTTGTTTTTCCAAACTTTCCACATGAAGAAGGCAATTTTGAATAGCAATCCTTGCACCCAAATGTTTCTATAAGCATTGGAAGGATGCTGCTTCTTTCTTAGATATTCCCATGTTGATTTGACAGTGAAGTCCCCTCTGGTTTCAAGCATCCATACTGGTTTATCAAACACATCTTCCATAGCTGGTGGTCTGATATTTTCCAGTATGTGTGCAGCAAGTTCATTTGGTAGAATCTCCTTGATATTCTCCTCATTCCAGTGGTCTTCCTCCACCACATCCTGTATGTTTTGTATGGATTCATCACATATGAACTCAGGTGGAGTAACAAAGTATAAAGCTCCCAGTCCAGTCCAATTTTCAAACCACAATAATGAAGATCCCATTTTAGGTTGCTAGAGGATTTGGTGCTCTATAATGCTTCTGCATTCAATCATTTTCCTCCAAATATGAGATCCACCTCTCCAAGGAAAAATGATAGGATTGAGTTTTTTGCAATACTTTTGGCTCATTAATGAACTCCGCAAACTTTGTTTTGTTTTGAAGTTCCACCATAGTTTGCAAAATAATGTTGTACACATGTCATGTAGGGATCTAAAACCTGCACCCCCTTCCTCACAAGGAAAGCATAGGGTGTTCCATGATGCCCAGTGCCTACTTGGATTTCCAACAGAGAATTGAGCAATTATCTTGTGAAGTTAGTTGATCACATAGGCAGGAGGATTTACTGTAGAAAGGAGATGAATTGGCATGCTCTGTAATACATGTATAATAAGCACTATTCTGCCCCCTGTTGATAGTAGTTTCCCTTTCCAGTTTTGAAGTTTATCCATCATCTTTTGCATAAGACCTTGGTAGTAATCCATCATCCTCCTCAAGTAGAATACTGGACATCCCAGGTAAAGGGGAAGTCTTGCCTCAAGATTCCTGTGATCCTTTGCACCTTGTTAATTACCTGTGCTGAAGTGAAGTAGTGCAGATAGACAGCAAACTTATTCTTGTTTATAAGTTGGTTAGAAGCATTTTCATATGCAGTCAGCACTTCCTTTATCAGCTGCAGTGAAGTAGCATCTGATGAGGAGAAGATGATGGTGTCATCAGCATATGCTAAATGGTTAATCTTAGGACTCCATTTGGGTAAACCAAATCCACAGAAATAGAGATTGGAGTGTAAAGCATTAAGCACTCTAGACATAGCCTCTGCTGCCATTATGAATAGAGCAGGTGACAAGGGGTCACCTTGCTTGACTCCTCTTATGGACTTAAAGAAGCCATGTGGTTCTCCATTGATTAGAAAAGAGTACCAATTGTTAGCCACAATCCCATATACCAAACCAATGAATCTCTCTTCAAATCCTTGTTGGAAACGCATTCATGAAACCTTAACTAATGACTTTGTGTCTTGTTGTAGGTTTTGATAATCAACAAACCATTATTGATGAGATGACGAGATTGCTACGGACCTTGTTGTGATTACAAGTCAAGCTCTCAAGATGCTAGAAATGCAAATCAATAAATGGAACAAGTTGATATTGAAGCAAAAAGATTGAAGAACAAAAGACGACACATTTAGTCGTAATATTATTTTGAGTTTGTATGTTGTTATTTTGAATTACCTCTCGTTTTTAAGCACTTAACTCAAAGTCTAAAAACGTTTTCAAAATAACCTTAGAAACTATTTTTAAACATGTATTTTTACAATTAATAAACTTATCGATATTGGAATAAGGCCAATAATCGATTATCTAAGATAGATAATTGATTATCTCTTGGCCTCAGTCAATAATCGATTATCAGTACTTGATAATCGATTAGTGCATTTCCAGAGAGTAAGTAATGCATTTCCAGAGAGTTTAGGAATCGATTATCAGGCGCAGATAATCGATTATCTACCTCAAGTAATCGATTATCTGGATGTGATAATCGATTATCTTTGTTACCGTTAGGCTCCAACGGATAGTTTTTGTTACTAATCGATTAGTTATTTGAATTAATCGATTATATGGCAACGGGAAGAAGACTTATTGCCCTTAAACTCTTGTTTTCTCAAATGAGAGTTGAGCCAAATTTTGCCAACGGTAATGTGAGGTTTTGGGGTTATAAATACACCCTCTTAAACCTCATTTGAACAGAACACAATACCCAAAATCATAAGATAAATTGCTTCAAGTATTCTTACTTCTTTGAGCTATATTTTGAGCTATTTCTTGAAAGCATTGTTGTGTTCTTGAGCTACAATTTTATTCACTTCATCTACTCTTGAGAGAGTTGTAATTCTAGTGAAAAATAGTGTTGTCATACACTTAAGGGAAGTTGTCCCTTGTTGTTAGGAAGAGTGTCTTCCTTGTTGCACGGAGCTTGTAGGTTTCAAGTGTTCGTGTTTGTATTGCAAAGCTTGTGTGATCAAGTTTTGTGTTGTAACGGTTTGTTAAGCACCCGTAAGCTTGACAAGTGATAGTGAAAATCTCAAGTGTGATCTTGAGGAGTGGACTAGCTACACGTTGTAGTGAACCACTATATATCTGGGTGTACGCTCTCTATTTACATTTCCGCAATTACATTCTTGCTATCTTATTTTCGCACTTATACTTCAATTATATATCTTGATTGCGAAAATTAGACGAAGCTTGTAAAAACGCTATTCACCCCCCCTCTATCGTTATTCATTTATTCTAACAATCCCATCTTCCTCATAACCTTTGTCAAGAAAAGCCATGACAGTCTATCATATGCTTTTGTCATATCCAGCTTGATTACAACATTGGGTCCTGCTTTAGTTCTCAATCGAATGTCTGTTATTATCTCTTGGGTTAAGAGCACATTTTCCACTATGCTTCTGCCTTTTATAAAGCCAACTTGTTCTTCAGAGATTAGCTTTGGCAAGATGTTTACCAATCTACCATGAACTACTCTGGAGAAGATCTTATTAATGAAGTTGCTGAGGCTTATCGGTCTCATGTCTGAGAATGTCTGCACTTCCTTCTTCTTAGGTAGTAACACCAAGTTTGTGTGTGTGACACACTTAGGAAGAGTATGACCATTAAACACTTCTTTCACCATATCAACTATATCATTCTCAATAATATCCCAACATGATTGATAAAAGCTTCCAGTGAAGCCATCTGGTCCACCAGCACTTTCTGCATTCAACCCAAACACTGCTTCTTTAACTTTCTCCTTCGTTGGTTGCTGCATTAGTAGATAGTTGTCTGCATTATCCACCACTGTAGGAATGTGCTTTAGTAGTTCAAATGTTGTAGGGGGTGTCCTCATGGAACTGTTCTTTGAAGAAATTGATTGCTTCTTCTGCTATTTCATCATTGTCTTCTAGCCATGTGCCCATGTTGTTCTGTATTCTTCTAAGTTGTAATCTCTTCCTTCTGCCATTCACTTGTGCATGAAAGAGCTTTGAGTTTCTATCACCATCTTTAAACCATGTCATGCCTGCTTTTTGCTTCCAGAATTCCTCTTTTAATGCTAAGTACCTGATCAATTCAGCCTGTGCCAGTTGTAGTCTTGTTCTATTTTGAGCAATAGGATGAAGCTCAAATTGAGCTTCATGTACTCTGACTACTTCCTCCAGACTTCCTATATTTTTGAAGATGTCTCCATATGTTGGTCTGCTCCATGTTGATAGTGCTCTTTTCAACTTCTTCAGCTTGTGGTTAAATGTAATGAAAGGATCCCCAATGAAATCTGCTTTCCACTACTCTCTTACCACTTCTTTAAAGGTGTGGTGCTTTATCCAGAAATTGAGAAATCTAAAGGCTTTCTTTGTTGGTGCAGTAGCCTGGTTGCAAGTTAGTAGCATGATACAGTGATCTGATCCTATTTTTGGCAAATGAGTGACCTTTATGTATGGCAGCCACTGTTGGAATTCACAATTTGCTAAGCATCAGTCCAGCCTCTTGAAAATGCAGTCTTCCTCAGCTCTCCCATTCCACCATGTATATATGCTGCCTTTGAAACTATGTTCAGAAAGGTTACAGGTATTGATGCAGTGTCTGAAATCTTCAACTTCATTAAGGGATACTGGAAGTCCACCAAACTTTTCTTCCTCATCCCATATCACATTAAAGTCTCCTCCTACTATCCAAGGCAGTGACATATCTCTAGCAAGATTATACAGGCTGTCCCACAGCTCAGTTCTTTCAATACCATCACCTTTTGCATATACAAAGGTGACAATGAAAGACAGTTGAGTTTCCATGCTTGTCAACTACATAGTCAACTGTTGTTCCATGTCATTTATTATGTCTGCTTCATGATCATCGTCCACAAATACCCATATCTTGTTTGACATATTAGCATAACACTTAGGCATTCCAATCTTCCTTTTGTACCTTTCCAGTTTTTTGGCTTTCTGCAAAGGCTCTGTGATCCCTATGAATTGAAAGTGGTACTGTCTGTGCAATGTTGATTAACCTCTCAAAAGCTTTCTTAGTTTTGACAAACCTCACATTCCATATGATTCCATTCATGATTGAATGTGGGATTTAGATAGAATCCTCCTGGTTTGGACCCTGGCCCTGTATTTAGATTGTCCTTGACCTGTTTTTTCTTACCCTTTTTGGCTGATCTCCATACATCTACAAACTTTAGTTGTCTTGCCACATTGATGAGGTTTTGAGTGGTGGATTCCTCATCAAGATCTCTTCCTGTTTCAGCTGTGTGCTCTTCCTTTTCAGTAGCTTTTCTGTGTTCTGTTACTTGTGTATTGATGTCTGCTTGGAGTAGTCCTATGCTCTTTGGTGTGTGACTCAGTTGTCTTTTGTTGGCAGTGCCTTCATGTGAGCTAGAAGCTACCTCGACATTGTTCAGTGTATTCTTGCCTTCATCAGGTTGCTTGATGAAGTTACCAGTGATCTCCTTACTCTCAATTAGCCTATCTATAGATTGGTTGTCAGCTTCTTTTCCTCCAGAATTCTGAGCAGCAGGACCCTTAAGCTTTGGCTTTGTAAGAATGTTAGACATACTCACTTCCGATGTTGTGATCTCCCTGTTGGAATTTGCTGCATCTGTGTCATTGTTCTTGATTTGATTATCTTCCTTTTCTCCTTGTTGTTGTGCCTTGCCATTTACACTTTGTACATCAGGTTCCTCTTCCTCATCAGTTGAATCCTCTTCACTGCCCATGCCATCTAGTGCTGCTTCTTCCTCCGATCCTTCCTCCAATTGCTCACTCCATAGCTTGCCTTCACTGAGCTGAATTCTCTCAGCCTCATTCACCTCTAGAATCATAATGTTAATAGATTGAGGGGATCTCTTGACATGACTGGTTAGTTGTGACCTTGTCAACAAATATTCTGTTTACCCAATGCCCTGTTGGTTCCTTAGTGTCTGCAGCTGGTACTTTGTCTCCATTTCCAGTTCTCTCTGCTTGTGTCTTTGTAAATTGTGGTGGCTTGCTAGTACCCGGAGTTGAAATTAGATATGTTGCCAATGAGGCCTGTATACTTCCTCCCACTGCTTCTTCTACTAAAATCAGTTAATTATCTTCATGAGCTCTGCTTTGCTCCAATTCCAGTACTGCAAATTTATTGTTTGTCTGAACTTTTTGAGAATCTGTGTTAACTGGCTTTGACTCCAGCCTCTCTTTGGATTGATCTGCTACTTGCTTGTCTTTGCTTTATGCTCTATTGACTTCTTTCCATTGTAAACTATTGTTTCCAACTACTTTTCAACTTGATAGGATCATTAGTAGTGCTGCTTCCTTTCCTCCGTCTTTAGCTCTTGGCTTCTCAACAGCATTTTCATTCATCAATTCTGGATGCAATTTCCAGCATTCTGACATGTCATGGCCCTGCAACTTACATTGTTTATAGTACTTAGGGATAAAGTCACATTGGATTTTAATCCACTCTGTTCTCACTGCTTCAGCAGCCTCATTTTCAATGTCCATTCTAACTTTTTTTGGTAACTCAGCAAGAAGATCAACCAACACCTTTACTCTAGCACAATTAGGCCTTGTCTTGCTTATAGTTGTCATATCAAGATGCAGTGATTTTCCAACAGCAGATGCAAGCGACAATAAGCATTCCTTCACAAAGAAAGTGGGCAGCAAACTGGGAAATGAAATCCAAGCCATCGCTTTTGAAGTTTCTTCTCCTTATTGGAACTTAGAATCATAAATTAATGCTCTCATCTGGTACTCGTGTCCATCTCTTACCTTCAAGTAGTACACTGCTTTAGAAGTGAAATTGAGAAAATATTGCCATAGTGTCAATCGAATTAGTACGTGCCTATCTCTGAGTAATCCAATATTACAATCACCCTTAATTCCACACTGTGCAGGAATTAATCGATGAAGTTCTTGGATGTCAGGCCAACCATAAGAAAACTTACCAATGACAGCATATTGGAGACCTTCAATTTGATTCATTCAACCTCTATTTCTGTAAATTTGACAAATGGTTGTCCCTGTAAGAAAGTAGCTCTCTCGAATGGAATAGGTTCAATTACTACTGGAGACCTAGGATTCACAGTCGAGTTCGAGTTCAGTGTCGATGGTTTGAGGAGCTGACTGTAGTCGAGGGGTTGAGGGTAGGTGGAAGTTGTAGCAGAAGGTTGGGCGATGGAGGGGGAAGGTTCGCTAGCCGGCGTAGCACCGACCGGCATCGCCATCGCAGCTCGCGAGAGCTTTCTCTCTCTAGTCGCCTCTGATTTGCCCTTTCTCATCGCCAGACCCTCTCTCTCTAGACGCAGGTGAAGTTTTTTTCTGTTTGAAATAGTTTTTAGTGCTAATTCAGGAATTTTTCTTTTTATTTAATTTTCTCTTTTTATGTTTGGTGTTCCTTGACTGTGCACAAGCTACAAGTTAGATTGGTGCATGACTCGATCTTCTGGGAAGGAAGTGCTACCATACGAACTAGAAATTGAAAAACAACTGCGACAACTGAAGAAGGAAATAAATCTCCCCAAGAATAGTGAGAAGGTTGGGCAATCCTCAACCAATGACATTATGGCGGGAGATGATGATAATGTTGATTGGGCTGCAAGAGAGGCATCCCAGCAAAGAGAAAAGGCTACAAGGGATGCTGAGGAAACAACTCTTCAAAATGCATTTGTCTATGAGGAGGAGAGGGCTCGAAGAATTATTCAGAATCATGGGTGCAGAACAATTCGAAGATATAGCTCTTGTTGCTGGGAGACCACTTGGAGATTATGTTAGACCGGTCTACAACTAAGGGTTATCAAGTGTGAGACCATCTCCAGTTGTGACTAACAATTTTGAGTTAAAGTATGGATTGCTTCAAACCCTATAAAACAGTTGTGTCTTTAGAGAAAAGATGAATAAAGATCCAAACAATCATCTAATGGACTTCGAGGAAATGGTGTATCACAAGATTCAATCTACTTAAGGGCAGTCCTCTTCACACTCAAGGATGATGCAAAGCACTGGCTTCGAAGCTTGCCTAATGGATCAATTAGAACATGGGATAAGATGACCAGAAAATTTCTTGATAAATATTTCTCATCAGCTAAGACGGGCAAGTTTGGAAGAGAAATCCATAACGTTTGCCAGAACGAGCATGAAACTCTGTTTGAAACTTGGGAGAGGTTTAAGGAGATAGTGTGAAAGTGTCAACATAGCAAAATTGAACTTTGGATGCAACTCCAGGATTTTTGGGATAGATTGACACTAGCCTCACGTAGAACAATGAATAATGCAGCTGGAGGCCCATTGATAAAGAAGACTCTAGAGGAGATAGTCACAATTCTAGATGAGTTATATGAAGATGCAAATCAGTGGCCCTTTGAAATTGCTGAAAGAAGAAGATCAACCGGTTTCACCAAGTTGATGCTAACACATCTGTGCAGGTACAGCTAGATGACATGGCCAAGGAAATAAGGAAGCTGACCTTAGCCTCGATACACAGTGAGACTCATGCAGCATGTGATATATATAGAAGAGGGCACCCTACTCATGAGTGTCAAGCCTCAATCGAGGAAATTAATGTTGTCGGGAATTATAACTTCAACAGAATGGGTTAGAAGCACCCCGGTTTTTCATGGAGTTCACCTGGGGGGTACTGCAAATGCATGGCAACAAAAATATCCCAGATATTAAGGACAAGGAGCTCCTGGTTTTGTGAATCGGCCGAGGCCGCAATTCCAGCCTCTAAATTCCACTCAGCTTGGGCTAGAAGAACTAATGAAGTCCTTCATTGTCAAGACAGATAAGAGATTAGATATCAAAAATTTGGCACTGGTTTGGAAACTTGGAGAAGCAAGTGGGACAAATTGCAACTGTAATGTCTGAGAGAATTCCAGGTACTCTACTAGCTGACACTAAGAGAAATCCCAAAGAGACGGTAAATGTTGTGACCTTGAGAAGTGGACAAGTTTTGAAAGATCCCACTCCAGTCCAAAAAGAGGTGGTACCTAAAAAAGAAAGTGAGGACAAGCTGAAAATTCAAGTTGATAAGAGGAAGAAAGGCAAGAAGGGAGCTTGCAAAGAGAAGAAGGAGGACACTTTGAGAAAGGGGGATCGAAATGAGAGCGAGCACATGCCTGCTCTACCTTTTCCCTAAAAGCTGTATGGAGAAAAGTTGGAGAAGCAGTTTGAGAGATTTTTAGATATGCTGAGACAGGTTATGTAAATTTTCCATTCACAGAAGTTCTCTCACAAATGCCAGCTTATGCGAAATTCTTGAAGGATATCCTTACAAAGAAGAGGAAGATAGAAGAGACCTCGGTGGTCAAGCTCCCAGAGCATTACAGTGTAATCTTGCAAAACAAACTCCCACAAAAGTGTGGAGATCCAGGGACTTTTACTATACCTTGCTCGTTAGGCACTCTTTATTTTGATAAGTCTTTATGTGATTCTGGTGCCTCAATTAATTTAATGCCTTTGTCTATTTACATGAAGCTAGAGAATGAGATTGGAGAGATAAGGTCTGCACCAATATCTTTGCAGCTGGCAGACCAAACAACTATCATACCCGAGGGGATAGTGGAAGATGTCTTAGTTCGGGTAGATAAGTTTGTATTTCCTGTAGACTTTATAGCAGTGAAGAAGGAGGAGAATAAGGAGGTCTCCCTCATTTGAGGAAGACCATTCTCAGCGACGGGTAGAGAAATATTGGACATACATGATAGAAAACTCATGCTTAAAGTGGGTGAAGAGATGATGACTTTTGAGATGAATGTAGAAACGGGTGGTGAAACAGTAGAAGCCAACTGCAAGTGTTGAGTGGAAGGTGAAGAGTTCAAGAGATAATGCTCCAGTGATTGAGAAATATAAGTGTGGGGTGTACCCCAAGAAGGCGGAGAAGAAGCTATCTGCATGGATGTGCGCACTAGTTCGGGCGAGAAGAATGGAGCCCGACTTTGATTCAGACCCCGACTAGAAATTCAGGAAAGTTTTCTCTACCTTATGCTTTTTTAATTGAGTGTCATGAGGACATGCCACAAGTTGAAGTGTGGGGTGGGGGATATTTGTATCTTGTATGTATATTAGTTTTAGTTTGTTTTGCTTTTTAATAGTTAGAAGAAAAACATTTCGAAAAAAAACCATAAATTTTTAGAATTTTTGAGTTTTCCCGACAATGGATATCATTCAACGGGTTTCTTGAGGGATTGAAGTCAAAAGAAAATAGACAAAAAGATTTTCTTTTATAGGGTAGTGTAAGAATTCCCCCTTGGTTTTTCTTTGTGCCACGGTTCTTTTCTAAAAATGTGTCTTAACTTTATTATGCCTTGAGAATAGCGAGTGCTTTGGTTGTGATGCTTAGGCTCAGTTTTTGACTCTTGTGTAAGTACCTTAAACTGTATGATCTTAACTTTGCTTAACTGCTTTGACTAGAGTGTCTTGATGATCCAATCTTGAGTGAGTCATGTGCCATGTGTGTGTGAGGTTTGTGTCATTCTGTGCATTGCACTTGATGTCTAGAACTTGCCCCGTGTGTTTGCAAAGCGAAATAGTAGTTTTATGCGGTCTTGAAAGTGATATAGGCATTTCTTTATTGAGCCAGATATATGTGTTTACCCACCTAATTGGTATGTATCTTAGTTAACCCCTTTGAGCTGTAATCCTATTTCTTTGGCACTCACATTACAAGCCTTACCCATTTGTTCGAATGACCCTCTATTTGAACCTTTTACCTCCCATGAGCACTTGAAATTGTTGTGAACTTTGTAAAAGTTGAAGTGTGGGGTGGTTGGTTTGGCTTTTGAGTGGAACTAATGAAATAAGGAGATAGGTGCACTAGTTTGAAAAAGTAAGAGCCACTTGAATTTTAAAAAAAAAGGAAGAAGAAGAAGAAAGAAAAAAGTGAATTGTTGTGCAAAATATTCTTTGATAGTGCTAACCCTTGATATAATTGTGCTTAAAGAAATAGGGAGTTAAAATATATATTAATGTGAAGGTGGTATGATCTTTTGACATAAGTGTGCGGTCTTGAATGGTTAAGTATATGTATTAAAAATGCTTAGGGAGGTGTAGTCACTCTCATATCCAAATGTATCCTACCTGTCTCACAGCCTACATTACAACCAATTAAAGTTCTACTTGATCCTTGACTGAATGAAGTCAATTAGTAGCACAGTACACTACAGGCAAGCCTATGGTACGTCTTTTGTGGCATACGAATGTTATTTTTGAGAGTGAGTGAATTCTTTCTATCTAAGTTCCTAATTGTTCTTAATGTCTTTTATGTGTGGAATTACTCTCTATGGTTGTGTGAGGGCACTGGATTCACGAAGGAAAGGTACTGCTTGACCTCTGTGTTGTGCAAAATAAGTGAGTGAGTTATAAATTATGTGTGGTACTTGCGAGTCAAATGTTGAGGCTAGGATGTTACACTATTGTGCTTAATCTATTTTAAATATTCTTGATATGATGAATTATGAGAGTTGTGTAATGAGGTTGTGTCTATAGAAAGTGTAATTTGATTGCTCGAGGACGAGCAATGGTTTAAGTGTGGGGTGTTGATGGTAGGCTATAATTGCGTGTTTTAGTCGCTTATTACACTCTAATTTATTGCACTTTAATTGAGTTGAGCTTCCAATCACAAGTGTTCTGCACTAATTGTGTGTTTTATCCCTTGTAGGAGTGATTCCGAGTTATGTAGATATTGTGGAACTAATTCGAGTTATTTAGAGCTTTGAATTCTAAGTAAAAACAAAAGGAATAAGTCGGGATCGTGTTCGGGGGTAGAGGATCACTACAGGACGTCAAAATTCAAGGAAGAATTAACTGCTGAAAAAATACACTAGTGCGACGCACTGTGCGACACAGCAATGTAAATATATGTCGGAAATTGGCAAAGTTCAAAGGCTACCCAGGTGCGCGAGTGCGCACTGGGCGCGCTAGTTAGGTAGTGTTCAGGCCAAAGTGCGCGGCCATATCCACGAGCACACTTCTAGGTGCACGGCCGCGCACATCTTATTCCGGAAAGAGTCCTATTTTGCGTAGGAGAAGGTGTGTTCGTTTGGGCCCGACCCTACTTGGTATATATATATGAAAAAACAGTATTTTCAGGACATTTTGACACATCTAAGACCTAAGGAAGCTAAGGAGAAGTTGGAGAAGCAAGAGCATACGGATTTCATCATTCAATCTTCACTCAAGACAAGAGTTTGGATCGTTTTATGTTTTCCTCTAACTTAAACTTATTTGTAATGAATTACTCCATATCTAAGGAGTAATTCTTCCTTAGAGATTGATGGATTTGGTGTTTTGATGATTTTTTTATAGATATTAACTCTAGTTTTTATGTATTGAATCGTTTTGGGTGTTTTAATTATTGCATCTATTTTCACATGTTCATGTAATCTAAAGAGGCGTAACTTGTAATGTTTTTGCATTTTCTTGTTGGTTAAATTCATTGATTCTTCTTAGTAATTGAAAGAGGCTAGTTGAATTATTGTTTATACCTAGTTAGGAGGATAATCGAAAGAGGCTCTCCTAAAGACCAATCCACTATGAATTCTTGCATATCTTCACCGAGCATAAATTGGTTCATATTGTGAGGTTGAGACTTAATCGAGAGAGGATTTTTTACTAAACGTTTGAAATAATAATTGAGTGAAATCGAGAGACTCACTTGAACTTTAGGAGTGAATCAGCTAGAGTTAAATCCCAGACAAGTATCTTGCACCTATCCAATCAACCCCTATTTTCTCCATTGATATCTTCTTTGCTTACTCTTGCTGCGATTGTCATTAGCCAATCGTTTAGACTTTTAGTTAATTTTTGTTTTAAATCAAAAAAATCTAAATTTTTGATCATCTTGAAAACCAATTAAACTAGAAGCTATAAAAACATTGTTTAAATCCAATCCCTATGGATACAATATTATATTATACTATATTCAACTAGCGAGCATATTTAAGTGTGTGTTTTGCGCTCGTCAGTACGACACCCCAAGCACATAGTAGACATCAATAATTTAAGCAACTATTCCCTCAAGCCAAAGCTACGCAAGATACTTACCTCAAACCAAAAAAGCCTTCCCTCGCAAAACGGCCTCCGAACGGCTCAAATCTAGAATAAACAACTCAATACATCAAACATAGCCATAGAAATCAATTCCAAATGATAAAACTTCAATATTTATTTTCTCAAAAAGTCAACAAACATTAACCCGGGCCCACTCGGTCCAAACCCGAGTCAAGGGGTAGATCCCAACAACCCACAATTGCACGAGACCTCCACTGAAACACACCTGAGCCCCCCGGGCCCCATCCAACCTTACCAACAAGTCTGAATACCTAATACAAACTTATCCAAATGCTCAAAACACCACGAATAACATCAAAATTATGAATTGAATATCAAAATCTAACTCTTAGCTTCCAAACATCCGACTTTGCCGAACACGTCTGAATCATGCCTAAATATTCCGGATTCCAACCAAAATTTGCACACAAGTTAGAAACCACTAAGTCAACCTATTCCAATTCTCAAAACAACAATTTGAATCTGATATAATCAAAGTCAACTCCCAGTCAAACTTATGAACTCTTCAAACTTTCAAATTGCCATATTTCAACGAATAGAGCCAAATCCTAGGAACCTCTAAACCCAAATTCAGACATATGCCTAAGTCCAAAATCACCATATGAACCTATTATAATTATCAAATCACCAATCCAAGGTCATCTACTCAAAAGTCAAATTTTGGTCAACTCCTATAATTTAAGCTTTCAAAAATGAAACTAAGTGTTCTAATCATTCCAAACCTTCCCAAAACTAACCTAAACATCCCCGAAGGGAAACAAGGCTTAGATACACAAAATGACTTGTCTGGTCGTTACACAACCTCTCCAACTCTCAGCTACCTCACTCCTTTCTAATATATCAATTGTACTATGATAAAAATTTTGATGTACAATCTGTCCTCCGATAATGTTGATATTATATTAATATCCAACTTTTATATTTTTAATGTTTTCTTGGCAACTTTGGTTAATAATCATCCTCTATTGGGAAATCCTCTCCTATCTCTGACTCTCTCTCCTCGCTGGTAACGCGACCCCCCCCCCCC
>MCJB01038435.1:85302-101280 GCA_002018475.1 Nicotiana obtusifolia
ATGATAAGCCTAACATTTAATAGAGGCACTATGAAGAGTAGATCTAATTGTATTAGTTTCTATAATTGATTTCTTCTATGTAATACTAATCAATAGGACCTCATTGGTAAGTGCTCTAGATCGCGTGCATTGGAACCCATGGTTATGTACCCGAATCCGTTAGTATGAAACATTTTCTTTTCCAAGTGAAATCCCCTAGTATATGAAAGAGTGGGAAAGTGCTTTAGTTGTTGTGGAAGAAAAAGCCTTCGTATCTTAATGCACATATTTAATTTATTTGGAGTTATCATAGCGGGATCCACTTTTTGGAGAATATGAGTCGAAGCAATAACAATAATATCTTTAGATACCACTACTTGGCCTCTTTATTAGACCACCAATGCGAACACAGTGGTCTCTGACCAGAACAAGGAATCAAATCGAATTTGGATCTTGACATGTCGGTGGTATTTAACCGCAGGCATGTTGCCAGGAAGTTGCTAGGCTTATCATGAACTAGGTCGGGGCGGTTGGTGGTTTCCAGATCCCATAGAAAATGCTACTTTTATGCCTCGGGTATTAGCCACAACTCGTATTCATTCAATAATTCTACCCCTTCTTCATTCTTGGACCTCGTTTCTTAATATTGTTACTTTTCCATGCTATGTCTCAGGAATTAAAGGCTTTGCAACCTTCAAAGCTGGTTGACAGCCATCTAGTCAGTCCTTCTCGATCTTTGATAGACATCTTTCGGTTCTCGTTTTCATCCAACAAACAACTTTAGGTCTTTATTTTATGTCCTATCCTTCCTTACCGATTCCCGATTTAATGGCAAACATATCTAAAAACCCCAAGAATTTTGAGAATCCTTCTTCATCATCCAAAGAACCTTCACCTACACCTTCAACCACCCAAAAACCCCCAAGAAAAAATATGTCAAGATGTTGCAAGAAAAACAGTGGCAAGTATATAACAAGCTAAGAAATTGAAAGAGATGATACAAGACAATCAAACAGAAGAATCCCAAAAATCTGATGAGTCATTTTAGTCTATGACTGAGGGAGAAGAACCACTTGTATCTGAAACTGAACAGGTAACTTCTGAGTTAAAAACTTTCGTTGTTGCTTCTAAAATTGTAGAGAATCTTGAAAATAGGTTTGTGTTGGCTGGTTCGATTGCTGGTGTAGAAACAGTTGGGGATGATAAAATTGGTGGTAAAATTGAAAAGGAAAAAGAAAAGGAGAGTGAGGGTGTTAAAGCAGATGTGAGGGGTACGGAAAAGGAAAGAGTGGTTGAATCTACTTCACCCACTCTTGTTGGTTTGAATAAAGAAACTGGGGCAATGGTTTTATGGAGTGGAGAGAGTGCTGATGAGGAAGAAATTATTGAAAAAGAAGGAGGAAGTGGCTCTGGGGCCACTACTACAACAAAGGGGCTGTTTAGGTTGAGGAAAAGATTCCAAGAACATGTTTCTTCTAGAAAGGAACCCCTTCATGATCTGCTACAGAAAGTATATGATAGTTACAACCCCAAAAAGAATAAGAGTCCTAGAGTAAAAATCCATGGAAAGGCTATAGGTGGAAAGAAGAAAAAAGTTTCCTCTTTTATCCCCGTAGATTCTCCTCTTAAAGGAGGAAGAACTACAAGGAGCTAGGAGAAGCAGAGTGAGGCCAACTTGAAAAAGGCCTTAGCTGAGAGTGCCAAGAAGGATGCTGCCAAGGGGGAGAAGATAATCGGAGAAACAAGTGAGGCAATTCAGATTGAAGAAATGGATCTAGTCCTTCATGATGAGGATGAGACAAAGGAACTGGAGGTTGTCACTTCCAGTGCTAAGAAAAGAAAGACTTCTAAGAAGAAGTCTCCAGAAAGGTCTGTTGAGGCAGAAGACTCTGTTTTGTCCAAAAGAACTAGGTCTGATAGAAAATCAACAAAAGTTCAAGTAGTGGAGGAAGAAAGTGAACAAGATAGGCTAGTGAAATGCCAGAAAAGAACTATTCTGAAGGGTAAGCTTCTTCGAGATGTGGAGGAAGAAAGAATGGTACTGCTGCTGGAAAAACTGGAGTTATAAGGATGGAAGGACATGGTCTTTCAGTTAGAAGGAAGGTTGGCAAGGGCTAAAATTGTGGAATTCTTTGCCAACTGTGAGATTGAAAATGGAAGGGTCACTAGTGAGGTGAAAAGAGCGAAAATAAGCTTTGATCGTAAAGAGCTTGGGGAGATTCTAGGCATACCTGCTGAGGGGAATAATGATTATACCAAGCTAAAACGGCCTAGTCTAAAAAATCCTCCTACTTCACTATCCATCACCAGGAAATTTGTTGATACGGACTTGGAGCAAGAACCCAAAGTTGCGTACAAGAGTGAAATGAACCCCTCTCACAAGGTGCTTTTTGAATTTGTAAACAAAGTGGTTCTGCACAGACAGGAAAGAAGGCATATTTCTACCTTCATGGACCTGGTCCTTATGGAGTGCTTGGATAATGGGAAGCATGTTAATTGGCCAGGGTTCATAATCTAGCTCCTTCATAGGGTTGTTTGTGGCACCAAGGCTCATGTCATTCCCTATGGATTTATCCTAACTGCTGTGCTTGACTACTTTAAGGTTCCTCTCAAGAAATGGTATGTTTGTTCTAGTAAAGACTACTTTGGGGAGGGAACATTGACCGATAGTGACTACCAAGTTCAAAGTGCACCCAAAGAACCTAGTTCATCCAAGAGGGTACCAAAGAACAGCAAGGCTAGAGCTTTGGAGTAGTTGAGTGGGGCTAAGGATGCTGAGATTTAAAGTCTGAAGAGAAGGTTGGATGAAGTAGAAGATGAGAGAGAGTCTCACAAGTCTGAGCTTGCAAAGGAAAAAGAGAAGAATGAAGGTATTCTTCGATATGCTGAAGTGGTATTAACCCGAGGCTGGAGGTTTGGAGATAGACCCTGGAGTCAAAAGGTTTCAAGATGAGCAAGACTAAAATAGAGTACTTTGAATACTAGTTTAGTGACATGACTCATGAAGAGGACGTGGAAGTGAAGCTGGATTCACAAGTCATTCCCAAGAAGGAGAGTTTCAAGTACCTCAGATCTATAATCCAAGGTAATGGGTGAGATTGGCAAGGATGTCACTCATCGTATTGGAGCTGGAAGGATGAAATAAAGACTATTTTGATGTGATAAGAAGGTGCCACCAAGATATAAAGGTAAGTTCTATAGAGTAGTAGTTAGACCTACTATGTTCTATGGAGCGGAGTGTTGGCTTGTTAAGAACACCCATGTCTAGAAGATAAAAGTAGCAGAAATGATGATGCTGAGATGGATGTATGGGCATACCAGGTTAGATAAGAGAAGAAATGTTGTTATTTGGGACAAGGTGGAAGTGACCCTATAGAGGACAAGATGAGGGGAAGTTAAGTTGAGATGGTACGGGTATGTGAAGATGAGGTACTTAGATGTCCAGATGAGGAGGTGTGAGAGGTTGGCTATGGGGTGCTGAGGAGAGGGAGAGGTAGGCCTAAGAAATATTAGGGAGAGGTGATTAGGCATGACATGGCGCTACTCCAGTTTACTGAGAACATGACCCTTGATAGGAGGGTATGGAGGTTGAGAATTAGGGTAGAAGGTTAGTGGTTAAGCGGGCGTGTCTCACATTCCTGCTGGTAGCATTAGTATTAGTCTAGTATTTTCGTTTCTCCTTATCCGCAGATTTCTTTTACTATATGTTATTCTTTCACTTCGATTGATCTATCACCTTTATTTGCTATTGTTACTTCTTGTTATTTCTGCTTCTTCTTTCTTTTTTTTTCTTGAGTTGGGTGTCTATGGAAAATAATCTCTCTACCTTTGTAAGGTAGGGGTAGGTATGCCTCCAGCCTCCCCAAACCCTACTTTGCAGAATTACATTGGGTTTGTTATTATTGATGGTTCCTTAACAACTTTTTCATATATAGCTGACAGTTTTATTTGTCAGTCGGTATCTTTCAATGTTAATTTTGCTATATTTTGTAGTGTATACCAATTTAAGAAAGGAAACATTGTATTACAAATGTAAAATTATTTCAAGAAAGCTGTATCATTAAATTTATCACATGAAAATCATATTTCTCACAGAATTGTGAACCACAAAATGCAAATCCACGATTTGTGACATGAAATTCTCGTGCAACAGTTTCTTTTACCAACAGATGTCATTCCTCTTTCCTTCTGTTACTAAAATAACGCACGTTTTGCTATCTCTTTTCTACTAAACAGATCTTGTGGCTCAAAAATTTTATTAAGTTATCATCGAGCTGTAGGAATACCGATAAAAAAAGTTTAAAAAGGCGACAGATAAGCAGATAATTGTTGGTCCAGATTTATCTGGATACATCAAAGCGCTCCTTCAGACGCAAGGAATTAATATTCTGCTAATTGAGGACACATTGATTTCTTGTACTCTTTCTTTGGTACGTGAATATTAGACCAACAAGCTTTGAGGTAGATTGGCAAGTATTTAGTCATATGGGGTTCAACCTGGGTATAAAGCTTTTTATCCTCCGATATAGATTTTCGACATAAATTCTAATTTAATCGAATTCTAATATAAGTAAGAAATACCAAACAAGAAACAAAAAAAAAGGATAAATATTAGAGGATTCTGTCTTAGAGACAGGTCGCCTGTAATTTTAGTATGGGAAATGCAAGATCACAAGACAAAATAATGAAAAAAGCCATACGAGAGAGAGAACACGACCTACTTTGATTCTGTATATAATAATAATAATAATAATAATAATAATAATAATAATAATAATAATAATAATAATAATAATAACTTTTTAGTAATACCCAAACGGCTAAACCAGAATAGCACACATACATTTATAGTTTTTAGCTCTAAAGCGGGTAGAATGTATTTTGCACATAAATAAAAATGGTATATTAAAGAATAATCACTAAAAGCAACCTAGGTAATAGTATTCCACTCAAAGACCATGACAAAGGGGATAAACAGAACGTGGAGTCTAATCAATATGTCTCAAATAACGAAAATTCTTGAAATAACCGGAATAAGAAGTGCCCTCTCCCCTTCACTTATTAACGGCTCGTTTGGTACGAAAAATAAAGGAATAATTAATTTCGGGACTAAATTTAAAAAGAGTTTATCTCATGTTTGGTTGGGAAAAAATTACGGTATAATTAATCTCGAGATTAGTTATTTTGGGATTGTAGTATTTTTTTAACCCCATGGAAAGGTGGAATAACTAATCCCGAGATAACCAATCCTAGAATAACTTCTTTCCAACCAAACGACCCCGAAGTGAAAAATGATCAGTTCTAGACTTGAAAACAATTATTCACTCATATTACTTACTAAAAAGGGGGTTGGATAATGAACTTTTTAAAAATGGGTCAAGTATGAATAAGAACCATATGATAACCAATGGATCACTAATGGGTTAAAAATTGACATTTGTAAAGCCTCAAATTGGGGGTTTCTCAAGTTTGGGAGACTAGGAATTCTCCCAAAAGTGATTATACTCAAGAAGTCATGAATATTATGGATATCTATATTATTCGCCGGTTAACCAATTTTTTATCCATATTAAATATGGATTGACTCGAATAATTTATCTGTTTTGTATTACCCGTTTTCGACCCATCCATATCCGATCCAACCCGCCTATTTTCCACCCCTAAACTAGATTGATTTACTTTTCCTATAGTCGTCCCGTAATGCCTCTTCAGATTTAACCCCAAATATGAAGACAAGAGGAGGTAAACTAATCCCACTTCATCTAATTATTAATTTCCTATAACCAAACTTTAATTAAAGCAAATCAGACATGTTAAGCATGACAAGTACATCTTAAACATGACAAACTTGGTCATGCACAGGCTATCATTTCGTCGCCATTGGCTGTGATCATTTTTTTGCCAAAAGTAAAGACTTTTCTATGTTTTTAACTTAGTACAAGGAATTTTAGAAGACATCAAACTGAAAAAGCCCAATTCATGGATCTTTAAACGTGGGAGAAAAGGTAGCACATGCAACAAGCTGTGGGATATGAAATATGAGTCTCGTAGGAGACATTTAGCTCGTTTGTTTTTGCTTAGTTTTAGTCAAATGTTTTGAAACGTTTCAAAAAGAGGCATGTTTTTGTACTATGTTCGTCCCAACCAGTCTCGTGGCTACATCCACAATCACATTTTAACATTTCCATTATATGTAAAACACGACCCGTTTTATTTTCATTGGTTCAATTGTAACATATTCTAATTCTATAAGAGGAAAAAGATTCCAGTGTACAAAGTGTTATTAATAATGAAGAGAAATAATGGGTTTTGGCTTGCCTGTAAAACTCTTTTTTAGTGAGGTTGGTAACCCTATACCATCTTTAAAATTGTTTATGTATTCCACTTGTTACTGAAAGAGAAGAGTCCATAGTGTAAGTTCAAGATGAAGTTGGAGATAAATAAAAATTCTAGATTACATCAATCCTGGTAGAGCTGAAGTAAAACAAAAGAAAACCTATATTAGCAAACCTTAACCCTAACCAATTACTTCGCTTGTTAAACAAGATAACTCGTAAATCAATATTGGAATAGTGTAGAATTCTGACTAAACAAATTAAAATTTGTATTTTGGAATTAAACGTTTTACCGCCCTACGTGTATAAATACATCACTTCAGTCTGTGTAAAGAACTTTGAGGTAAACAGAATCCTTAAAACATTTAGGGGTCGTTTGGTAGGCCGTATTAAGCAAAATAATCCCCGTATAAAAATTTAATCCATCCAATACCATGTTTGGTTGGTCAATTCAATTTACTCCTAGACTAATACATGGATTAGTTATACCTCATATGAGGGATTAACTAATACCAAGGAAAGGAAGGGATTATTAATCCCTGGATTAGCTATACATGGATAAGACTTAAAATTACTAAATCCAGACTTATACATTGCATAATTAATTTTTAATACAATGAACCAAACACTTGATAAAAAATAATCCCAGCACTACAATCCCTGCATTACTAATCCCTGTATTACTAATCCCTGCATTACTAATCCCTGCATTACTTGTGTTCGTACCAAACGACCCCTTAGGTGTTAAGTTTTTATTAGAAGGTTAACTATTATTCAGTTTTAGAGATGATCATACACTTTAACATGATACTACAATATGCAAAAATCCTGAGTTCCAATCTCCCGCCAAAATATTTAATTCATCGTATTTTAGCTGAATTGCAATATGTTAAACAGAAGCTTTTTATTTTTTTAATTTATTTTATAGTTTTTGTTTACATCGGTTAGGTATGAAACTATATTGAGCTTCGGTGGCACAAAATTAGCACGTTCATGTAACTTGATATAATTAAGATATGTAAATGCTTAAGCAACATATATAAAGTGAGACCTTTTTAAACTGAATGTATCATTTATACCAAAAGTATGTCTCTGGATTTAAGTTTTATACCATCATGTGAACAACTGATTATATGTAAACATGCAAATTAGATTCCTCCTATATACTTGATTACCAAACGAAGAAGAAAAAAAAGATTCATGTACTTGCAAGCTCTTAATCCCAGTTACTTAACCTCCGTTTATCATTTTAATCCTATGATTCAACCTATGCTATGTTATCCTCAAAATATTATTTGATCTTTGTAACAGTTGTTCAATACGGGTCATTGGGCTTGGGCAAAATTTGACGGGCCTAGTTGTTTGTAAATGATTAAGATGTACTTATTTGACCTTATCTTTTGCATGAGGTTGAGCTTCACCTAGCTAGCAATCTACTTTAATTTAATGTGTATATACTGTAATAGTATGAGAGTTGAAGCAATTTGGCATTTGATTCACCAAGTGTTGAAATGTTTTTGAAAATCCTTTTACTTTTCTGATAACATTATTGGAGAATTTTTTATTTTATTTTTTAAATTTTTGCAAAAATTTAAAACAGCTCCGCAGTAGTTTTTAGATTTTGGTAAAAACTAGAAACTTTCTCTAATTGTGTTGGTTGAAAAATTATTCTGAAAACTTTCTTTTTAAGTACTTGTTACAAAAACTACTGGTAAAAGAAATTCGTCTGTTTATTTATTGCTTAGGAAACTTCACCTATTTTAAAAGCAGATGTCAATATTTAGTCCAAAAGTTTTGGAAATTAAGGAATACCATGCTATGAAACGATAATACATAGTGAGTGATCCATTTGATTTGTATGTTCTCACCGTCTCATTAGTCATAAGTGCTTTCGGTGTCGTTGGGAAAAATTTTGATGGAAAAATCACAATCATTTTCACTAAATTTCGGCTCTCTTGGTCAAATCTCTCCGTCCATCAGATTCATTTTGAACCTCACGATTTGCCACAACACCTTTCTCACATACCAGTGATTGATGGAGTTTTCCGAGGATCCTAAATATATGTGTTATATGAAATAACAGTATTATAAAAAAATATATATATTAGATTTTAAACTCATCATTTTAACAATATAATAAATTGAGTTGGGTAAAACATTAAAAATTAAACCGATCAAATTTAAATTTCAGATTTGTATCCGACCCCACCTCTGCCACTGCCACCTCTTCGCCCTTTGATGTATCAATAACCCATTGGACCTTAAATATGCAGTTTTTCCGGTTATATTGGCTTTTGTCATTACCAACTATATACCGAACCCCACCCCTTCTTATCATTATATATGTACACACGAAAACAAAAGAAAAATTAAACAAAATACGTACCTGTTATTAATTTATCAATTCTTACATGATCCACACAGCTGTGTATGAATATATATATATAATCAATCATGGTGTAGAGAGTCAATATTTGATACGCTTGCACTTTATGCAACTATAAAAAGGTCACTTTGAAGCTAACTTTTTTAAAGTGCACAAAAGATATTTTTTAGTCCCTCTTGCAGCGCTACAAGTCTGCATTAAAAAGCATAATATAGGAGCCATTTATTTCTCCAAATCATGAAACTTTCTTTTAAGCCAGTACAGCCATGCATCAGCTTCAAACAAACCCCTCAACAACCTACATTCCAGTGCATCACCATTACTCAACCAAACAGGTTTACAAGAAATTTAAACCTCACCATGCAAACGTTATCCCCGAAAAGCCTCGAAAATTTATTTCTTGGCTGGAATGTTGTTGAGCCTAGTGAGAATTTAGCTTCAACATCAGCCTCGACAATGCCCAGTTTCTCCGGACAGTGCCCGAAAGAATTGGGCAAGAATTGGATGGACTATCAAGGGATCAAGAACTGGGAAGGTTTGCTTGATCCGCTCGACGATAATTTACGTGGAGAAATAATCAGATATGGTCATTTTGTTGAAGCTGCTTATGGAGCTTGTAATTTTGATCCTTCTTCTCCTTCATACGCCATGTGCAAATACTCGAAAAAGAAGCTGCTCCAATTTTCTGGCTTTCCAGGTACTGGTTATCGTGTTTCTAAGTACTTAAAAGCCACTAGCGGGATTCAGCTTCCAAGTTGGGTGGATAAAGCACCTAATTGGATGGCCAAGCAGTCCAGTTGGATTGGTTATGTCGCGATTTGCCATGACCAAAGAGAAATTACAAGACTCGGGAGAAGGGACGTTGTCATTGCCTTGCGTGGCACTGCAACTTGCTTGGAGTGGCTCGAGAATCTACGAGCTACTCTCACTCCTCTCTCGAGTAATAATAACAACAACAACAATAATAATTATTGTTCCAGCATATATGCCGATAATTGTTGCCCAATGGTCGAAAGCGGTTTTCTAAGCTTGTATACATCCAAGATGGGCACACGTCACAGTCTACAAGACATGGTGAAAGAAGAAATAGCCCGAATCATAAAAGCTTACCCAGGTGAAACTTTAAGTTTTACCATAGCAGGCCACTCACTCGGGGCTGCGTTAGCCACCCTGATGGCCTACGATATTAAACAAGCTTTAGAGGAGATACCTCACGTTACAGTTATTTCTTTTGGCGGTCCAAGGGTCGGGAACCACAGCTTCCGACACCATCTTGACAAACAAGGCACAAAAATCTTGCGCATTGTCAACTCCGAGGACCTTATAACCAAAGTCCCCGGCTTTGTCATCGACAACAATAACAACGATAATTTTACCAACAAGAAAAGTGGCCATTGGATCCAAAAGCTTGTGGAAGATACTCAATGGGTATATGCAGATGTTGGGTGTGAACTGCGTCTAAGTAGCAGTGACTCGCCGTACCTTAATGGGATCAATATTGCAGCTTGCCATGAATTAAAGACTTATCTTCAGTTGGTTAATGGATTTGTTAGCTCAAATTGTCCTGTTAGAGCTACTGCCAAAAAGATGATGCAGAAAGCTAACTATGTACAAAGTAACAGAAATGACGACTAATTTTACCATTAACTTTTCCTAAAGTCTGTTCCTATTTTTCACCCACCAGCCGATCTCCCCTGCTCACCACATTTGAACTCCACAAACCAAAAATATACTCCCTTAGTACTCGCCAATTGGATAGTTGGATTTGGAGTACATGATTAGACGCATCTAATGTACAATGTAAATTAATTCAGACATAACTTTTTAATAATATGTCAACACATATACTCCCTCCGTCCAAGTTTACTTGTCCACTATTTACTTGGCACATACCTTACAAACAATAAATAATATGATGGTTTTACTATATCATCCTTATTTATTATGTGTTGGAAAATAGATTGTAAACAAATACTCCCTCCGGTCCATAATAAGTAACTTTTTGTCTTTTAGCACGCCCCCTTAAGAAAATACTAACTCTTATAGAAAAAAGTATTTTGACTAAATTACTCTTAGTTAAAAATTACATATTGTTACTTGACACATTGAGATATGTAACTTCACATATTAGCAAATTTGAAAAAATAAAGTTAATTTTTTTTATTATATAAAATGACACTTATTTTGAACCAAAATAAAAAGGCCAAAAATCACTTATTATGGACCGGAGAAAGTAGCACTTAATAAAAAAGGGTAAAACGGGTATATGGTAAATTATCTATTGGGTTTTCAAACTGAACAAGTAAAAAGTGAATATCTATTTTAAGTACAGTGAACAAGCTAGATAGAGGTAGTGCATATTAAGATATTTCATCAACACTATCACTATTTTTATAAATAAACATAATTAAATTTTATGTGATTCTATTTAGTCTGTTCCAAAAAAGAATGTCGCATTTTCATATTTAAAAACAATTAGTTAACTTAACACTCTCATTTTATTCTTAATGACATGATTTTATAGCTACAGAAATTAACGTGTATATATGATATGTTTCGGACGACAAGTTTCAATATTTTTTTTATTATTTAACTTTTTAAACTTCACATTCTAACAATGCAACGGAGGGGGTAACTTTATTGAAAAATCGAAATTAAGAAAAACAGTCTGCTTCTCCAAATAGTAAAAGTATCATTTTTTCTTAACCAGGGAAATTGAAGTCTTAAAAATTCTATGGTGAAGCATAGGCGTATTCAAAATCTAGAATCAATGAGTTCAAAAAAATTTGCATCTTAATATATGTGTACGTTTAAATTTTTTCTTTTTCATAAATAAACATAATTCGAGCCACAAACAAGGGATTTGGACAAACCCCACATAAAACATACCTTAGATCCATCTCTATTGAGAAGCATGATATTAATATACGTATAGAGGCGGATATAATCTTATAACATCAGGTTTATCTGACTCAGTACTTTTAATGCAAAATACAAATTTAAGTGTAAAATTTACTAAGATTATAATAAATAGTAGATTTGCACTATATTAATAATCTAATAGGTGCAATGTTAAGAACCTTACATATTAAACCCGTAAAGTCTAAATTTGAATTCGGCTATGTATATAACAATGAGTAATTAGTTAGTAGTAGATATATAAAATGATAGATAGCTAAAGGAAGTCCATTCAAATTGTACGGACATTGTCTAAAATTGTTCATAAAGTGCTCTATACCTTGGTGTAAAAATGAGAATAATTCAAGCGTTGATTTTCTTTGTTAGAACTTAGAAGGATATAGCATGCGCCGTGATGAATAAATGCTTCTTGCCTACTCCTTTTTAGGATTACAAAGTGTTATATAAAGTGCAATTGGCACAATAGACTTCAGTGGTGCGTGGTCTCAAAAAGCTTTGTTTTGTTTTTACCTGAAGGAAATAGGTTTTTACGGAAGCATCCTGTCATGAAGGCTGTAATTACATTAATCTGCCATCGCACCACCGACCCCGTTCGACGACTGTAGGCGCACATGCAATCGCTTTTTGTTCTATATTGGGCCGCCGTCCATACCGAAAAGGGTCCAGTATGAGTAGAATGACATAAATACCCCTTCCGGTTATAAGATGTCTCATAATTTCATGCAAATACGTAATCAATGAGAAAACTAGGCAAATATCATTGTCCAAGGTGAATCAATAATGTGAACGAATTCAAGATTTATATTTTATGGATTCGAATTTTAAATTCTATTATATTTTATTTAATTTAATGAGTTCAAATATTATATAATTAAAAATATTAAATTAAATAATTATCCACCCAACGACTTAACTAAAAAAAGTCAGAGGATGTACTATATAAATATATATATATATATACATGTGTATAATACGTGTATATCAATCGTGTATAATTAATATATAATCTATATATACATATTAAAAGAAGTAAACAATGTATTCAACCTGCTATTTTTATAAAGATCCCATTATCATTTATACTTATAAGTGGATTTATCACATATACAGGGCGTGGTTCAAAATTACTACATTGTGATGAACTAATAACTTGTACTTAGGGGTGTTCAAACCAAACCGAAAAATTGCATCAAACCGAAAAGCTGCATCAAATCGAAAAGTCAAACCAAAACCGATTAAAAAATCTAATTAGGTTTGATTTGATTTGGTTTTTGTATTGAGTAAAAAAATCCTAAGCAAATCGACTTATAAATATATAATTTTTATATATACTTCTACAATTTTATATAGAATTTTCTTTAAAAATATCCATAAATATTTGGGACCCATTATTTAAAGTAAATAAAAATAAATACACTTTATAGTTCTATTGAATATTACATCTGACGAGAAGATTATATCACTTTCTTATAAGTATTATTGAAATGCGTCAATCATATCTTTGTTCTTCCATATTCATATGCCAAGATTTCTTATATCTTTTTCGATTTGAATGATATTTCGATAACTTAAAATTAAATAGAAGATATCACTATTTAGGTATCATCTTTTGATTTTTATATTTAATTATTAAATATGATAAACTTTGAAAGCATACATCAATGAAAATTATTGTTAGATGACTAAGAAATAACTGTTATATGTTATTAAAAAAATTCTCCAATAAGAATATTTTAATAGATCATGTGTTTGTCAATTTTTTTAATTTTTACTAAACATATATTCGCTTATCAAAATATTATCTATATAACACAAGGTAAGATTGAAATAATATTCATACAACCAAAAAAAATCTCGAAAAATTTCGAAACATCCGACGAACCGAACCAATCCAAACCGATATAGTTGGTTTGATTTAGGTTACACTACATTAATTAGGTCCGTCCACGGAGAAAGCATTCCACTAGTCGCTATATCATCTTTTTTTGTTTGTTTTTGTAATAAAAATAAGTTGTACTAAATAAAGCTATTCGTTTTAAATAAAAGGATGTAATTCAGTGCACTAAAATTTTATACAGGTCCAAATTAAGAAGTGTCGATCAAGTTGAGTCTACCGTACCCAATCTTTCTGAAACGAAGTTAAGTATATTTTAAAAACTAATTGAATTGACTAAGAAAATGAAAAGTACTAGGAGTATATATAGTAATTTTTTGGACGGAAAGAGAAACTGATGATCACTCTCAACGATGTGATATCAACTCCCACTGATCCATTAATGCTCTGTATCAAATTTAGAGCCTGTTTGGCCAAGTTTATTGGAGGCTAAAAATATTTTTTTTTGTCAAAAAAGTACTTTTTTAAAAATTTAATGTGTTTGGTCAAAATAAAAAAGTACTTTTGACCAACAGCAGAATCAGTTTTTCTGCTTTTGGGAAGAAGCAGAAAATTCTAGCTTCTTCCAAGAAGCAGAAGGCAGAAAATTAATTTATTCAAGACAAAACTATCCTCACCATAAATTTATATTTTTCAAATTATCCTTTACATTTTCTTTCCATATATATATATAATGTTGCCCCTACTTTAATGCGTTAGCAGTGTGAGGTAATAAAAATATCGAGCCATCTTCAATTTGAATGGTAAAGATGAGATATTTACTAATATCTATTGCTAAAAAATGAATAAATAAAACAAACTTTTTTCTTATGTACAAGCGGTATTATTTAAATTAATCTCCAAATTTATTTTACTTCTGTACTTCCAATCCTAATAACTTTCGTTTTAGAACCCTTCATCTCCAAGAGATTTCTACCTCTTTTCCTTCTAACACATCCTATCACAGCTGTAGGCAAACTATATATATTACAATGATTTTATTTAGTATGTATGTTTACTTTATGTTTATATTTTAATTAAATTAAATAAAAAATAATAACAGTCTCTAATAAGAAATATTAAAATTTATTTTTCTTTTTAAAATAATTATAAAAGTTTAGTACTATCCTTTTTGTTAATTTGACACCCAAAGGTATCTTTTATAAAGATTGGCCAAACACAATTTGTTCATCAAATATTGTAAAAAGTACTTCTTAAATGAATTGGCCAAACACAAATTTTTTTTTTCAAAAATACTTTTTAAAAAAATACTTTTCAAAATAAGCAAATTTTGGCAGCTTGGCCAAACGGGCTCTTATTTATTTCACACGAAATTACAAGTGATGCTGCTATCTTTGAGCTTTACCTTATTTAATCTATGCAACATAAAATAAAACACAAAATAAATTATTATTTCAAAATTAATATGTGTTAAATCTAAACAAAGTGCTTATCTAATCACGTGTTTCTTTTATAATTTTTTCTTTGAAATACAATTTTATCTGAAAACACATTAATCTTAATTTCAACCTTTCCCGAGAATATATTTGGTTCTTTTTCTCGTTTTTCCTTTTTGGGGTTCGTTTTCTCGTTTTGACTGAATTATTTAGAAAGTCGGAAGGACGTTTCACAGTTTGAAATGAAGAGTCTTTAATAAAACCTCAAATGGTTTCAGTGTGCCAGTTTACTTTTAGACTTTCTGTTATTCCTTGCTCGACTTATGCCCAAATTTCCATTCATCATCCACCATATAGACAGTGCGATTTGGCGTAAAAAATCAAAGTCCAAAGGCGGGCTTCAGACTTCTGTTAACACCCTTTCTACTAATTAATACAATGCAAAAGAATCTTGGTTGACCACGCAATTTACCAAAATGAAATTGCAACTTAAACGTTTATATGTTTGAGGTCGTAGCTGTACGTTAAAGTGTGATCATTTTCTAAATGTTTAAATGGTTATAATTATCTAATTTACTTAAATTATATTCTTCTGCGTATCCTCTCACGTGTGATCTAGACTTTTTATGGGTCAAATCACGTTAAATATTTTTTTATAATAGATGGTAGTGAGACTTGAATAATCATGACGTCTATCTGTTGTAATATCACATTTAAGTGTTTGATACCATTTAATCTACACCTTAAGTTGTTAAAGTTGAAAACACACTTTTTTTAATACTCCCTCCCGTCCATTATAAGTGATTTTTTTGGCTCTTTTTACGCATATTAAGGAATTCACTTTTTAGCATTAATTAATAATAAAATTGACCATATTAACCTTAATTTGCTCGTTGAAAATATAACAAACTACTCCTGAGCTCTTTATTACAAGGGAAACTTTGAAAAGAAAAAGTTAATTTCTTCTTGATATCTAAAAAAATCAAATATTGTGGACAACAAAAACAGACTAAAAAATTACTTAAAGTAGACATGAGGGAGTATCTTTTTTTCTTTGAAGTTAAAGTTTGTTATTTTGGGGGGGGGGGG
>MCJB01038446.1:0-10143 GCA_002018475.1 Nicotiana obtusifolia
GGGGGGGGGGGGGGGGCTGGGGTTGACTTGGATTGACTTTTGAAGAATTGTGTAAAGATCATAACTTTATTTATTGAAATTGGCTTCTCTTGTATTATTTGATGTTAGTAAGTCAATTTTGGTTAGATTTGAGCCGATCGGAGGTGAATTTTAGAGGAACTCCTTTTTAGAGTATTGATTGAGGGCTTTTGAGGTAAGTATCTTGCCTAACCTTGTGTGGGGGATCTTTTACATAAAAATTGGTCTAATTAGCATTATTTGTTCTATGTGACAGACATATACATAAGATGACGACTCTGTACACGGGTGTTTATGTGCTTCATGATCGTATTTTGACCCGTGTTTGCTCTTGTTGCTTTGTTTTGGATTGTGGGATCTTTACACTACACATTTCTTATTGGGATGACTACTTGAGTTTATGTTCCAGGTTAGAGATCATGTTTTAGGATACTTTTTCCTTAATTGGCCAAATTGGCATTTGTGAAATTATTGCTAAAGTGAATTAGCTGAATTCATACTATTATTTTGAACACCATCCGCATTCTTGTCACAACCCCAAATTCCTATCTTAGGATGCCGTGATGGCACCTAGTCTCTAAGACTAGGTAATCCTAGCACATGCTGAATTAATGACATAATTAAACTATTTAATCATTAATCATAAAACAGTAAATGACATAATAACTGCAATGGCCAACAGTTATACATTTTCCAAAATCGGTAATATAGAGTCATAAGCTCTACTAAAATATACTAGAATTTCAAAATTCTATACCTTTCCGATTTACAATTTAACAATAGCATAAGGAAGTAAGATGATGACTCTGAGGCCTTCGAAAGTCAAGCAGGTATACCTTGAAGTCTCCACCGCGCAGATGCAACTCTCAAAATCATGATAAAAAATATCTGGATCTGCACATTTTTTTGCAGAAGCATAGCATGAGTACACCATATCGGTATCCAATAAGAATTAAACCTAACCTCAGTAGAGTAGTGACGAGGCCAGGTCAAGACACTTACTAGACATAGAAACCTGTACAAGATGTGCATGAAACTAACAATGAAAAGAACATCATTGTAAGGCTAATGGCGAAAGATTATTGATTTACAACCAATAGCGAAATAATAGAAACGCAATTGGCAGCAAGTAGTAAACAGGTAATAGAGAAGCAACATAATCAAAACACGGATGAGATATGAATGAAATCAAATAAGGAGGAACCAATGACAACTCAAATAATCAAAACGTTCTCGGCACATGGGCCTAAAATAAGAATTACCTCGAGGCACCACACCTCATAAATCACAAATCATGGACCACAATTTCCAAATCTTACACGAGGTGCCCACAATAACAATTACCTTCACACAGCAAGGCCCATGTGCTACCATGTACATTGCAACCGTAATAAATATCAATTAAAATGATCGAGAGTTATATTTAAGCACCACAATGCATAATAACAATCTTGAATAAAGGAAGGCGTCAAATGAAATAATGCGTTTATTTTAAAAATCAATTAAAGTAAAATAAAATATAATTTATACAAAATAGAGTTTCATATGGGTTTAGTTTATAAATTAATAAGATTAGTTTAGAAATCAATAAAATTGAGTAAAATGTTATATTTAAGGAAGCAAAATATCAGTTAAATTAATAAATTAAATATAGAATTTATTAAAAGAAAAATGTGATAACAATTTTAAGTAAGGTGACTAATCAATAGGGTATTGAGTATAATTTGAGAACCGAATTACAGTAAAAGGGCGATAACTATTTAAAATAATAAGGCACCAAGTGAGATAGCGAGTTCGATCTGAAGAGACACATAGAATAAAATATGTCAATAATTCTATTATTTAAATCGTCACATTATCAGCAACTCAACAGAATATGATATAATGACTCCACGCAATTAAATTTACATTGACAATCAATTTACCAAGTTATAACAGAGGCACATATTGTCATGTTAAAGCAATATAACAAATCACGTAGAAGTGTATGACTCACACAAGAAGCCACAATCGTTCCAACACCAAGATAATAACGAATAATCAAACACAGTCAAAATGCGGATGAATGATTGAAGGAAGAACTATAACCGTTCAAATCAATAAGTTGTCCCAACATAGAATGTTCAATAATAATTACAACTGAGGTACCTCCTCGAAATCACATTTCACAAGTCATAATCACAATCTTTTCTTATATCACCGCGTGAGCCTTGCATTTAGTTTTAAAAATTATTTTTTCCAAAATAGCTACACGCGTTTTAGCTTACCTTATCTCACCGCGTGGCTTCAAGTAATTCCCTGCTAGTAACATGAGTATCAAGCCCACCGCATACGTATCAACCCCTAGCCTTATACCACCGCATGCATATCAATATCACAAAAACAATCACAACTCGCACCACAACTGTCTATATGCCACAACTTGCCAAAAAGTCAAACAACACCAATGTTACTAACACACATAGTCCACGGCTCAACCACAACATGTACAAGAATCTCAATAACAACAAAATGGACAAGGAATAACTAAACAAGGAAAGGTACTCCAAATGTGCTAATAGCTCTCAACAACTACAACTTCCATTACTCAACAATGAAGGTATTTTCATGAAATGGCAACTTCAAATTCAAATGCACAACATAAGCTCAACAATAAGAGAGATAGCATGAAATAACAACTACAACTAAATGCATTAGAATACTCAACAATGGAAAGAATATCATGTAGTAACAACTACTAGTAAATGTATATAAGAGTAACCTCGACAATAGAAAGTAGAACATGTAATAACAACTTCAAGTAAAGCATGTAAGAATAAAATTGACAAAGAAAGGTAGAACAATTAATAACAATTTCAATTAAATGCTTATAAGTAATCTAAGAGTCTAAACCTGTTAATTTTCACATATAAGCCCGTGTACACACTCGTCACCTCATGTACACGTCTTCCACATAATTGAAATAATACAATCAAACCCAATCTTAAGGGGTATTTTTCCCACACAAAGTTAGGCAAGATACTTACCTCAAAGAAGCTAAGTCAATACTCTAAGAAGTCCTTCCCATATGAAACAACCTCCGGACAACTCGAATGTAGCCAAAATAACTTATTATCATAAATAAAAGCCATAGGAAATAATTTTGGATAACAAGTTTCGATCTTTAATGAAAACTAAAAAGTCAACCTCGGGCCCATACATCGGAACCCGATAAAACTCACAAGTTCCAAACATCCATTCCGATACTTCCAATTATACCAAAATAATTCAATTCTGACCTCAAATCGGCTTTCAAACCATCAATTTATGTTTTAGAAAGTTTTTACTAAAAACTCCCAATTTCTCCAATTCAAATTATTAATCAAACACTAAAATCGAGGTTAGAATCATTAAATAATAATAAATTCGAGTAAAAAATACTTACCCCAATTCAAGTAATAAAAATATCCTCCAAAATCACCCAACCAAAACATTGTGAGAAAAAGAAACTAAATTCCAAAACGAGAAAAAAAAAATAAAGCAGCAGCTTTCCCAACTTGATTCAGGTCCTAGATGATCTCGAAACTTATGTTTAATAAGCTCACCATGATCCTTGCAAGATTACACCAAAGATAGCCTCTTGAATCATCCAATTTGACCTTAAATTGAGGGACATAGGACGTTTTGAAATTTTAAAAGAAATATGAAAATTTCAATGGCATTTCATAATTATTTACACCAGAAAAAACCAATTATAAGAAAAATTTCGTTTTGGCACCCAAAACTCATTCAGAACCTTCTGGACGCAAACCATATATGCATTTCAATCATAAAATACACTAAAAACCTGCTCGCGTACTCAAAACACCAAAAGGAGGTCATCATGATCCAATATTGACCATGGTCAAACTTCAAATCCTTAACTAGTTTCTCAACCAATATTCCAAAATACACCCGAAACCCTCGGGACTCCCTCCAATCATACCAACAAGTACAAATACATAATACAAACTTATCCAAAGTCTCAAACACCCAAGGGAACATCACAACAAAGAATCGAGGCTCAAATCGAATAGAATTTCTCTTAAGTTGTTAAATCTTCATTTTTTGAAAGAGCGTCCGAATTACACTTGAACACTTTGAATTACTTTTAAACTTTGCACACTAGTTCAATTCAACTATATAGACCAATTCAAAGTCTCAGAACACCAATTGGAGTCTAATAACATCAAAGTCAACTCTTGGTCAAACTTATGAACTCTTAAGTTCTTCAATTGCTATCTTTCGACAAGTAGTTTCGAATTCTTCTAGTTCCCTCCAAAACCAAATTCAAACATACGTACAAGTCCAAATTCATCATACGAACCTATCGGAACAATCAAAACCTGATTTCGAGTCCGTTTACCCAAAAGGCAAACTATAGTCAACTCTTCCAACTTAAAGTTTCTAAAACGAGAATAATTCTTCCAAATCAATCCCGAACACTCGAAAACCGAAACTAACCATACACACAATTCATAATACATAACATGAAGCTACTCAAAGTGTCAAATCACTGAATGAAACGGTAAAGCTCAAAACGCCCGATGGGGTCGTTACATTTCTCTATATTGGTTGTCCTTGTGCCTAGCATTGGAAAATTGTAAATTTATGTCTTGATGAAAATTGTTGGCATGCGGTGTTGTTGTGATTGTTGGCACATGTGAAGTATGTGGCAAGACAAGGTGAGATAATTGTTGATGTGTGTATGGCGAGACAAGGCGGGCCTATACTTTATTATTGTGCATGTGGCGAGACAAGGGGGCTATCTGGGGATGATATGTGATGGCCTGAGGACGTATTCCTGGTGATGTTTGTGTGGTGATACGACATACACGCATTTATACGTGTTTTATAACATTGTTTCCAATGTGCTAATCTCTGTCTCTGTCTTTACTTGATGATTTGATTGCCAAGGTAAATTCATTTAGATGGAGTTGTTATTTGATAATCCGTTGAGTTTTTGGTAATATAATGGATTGAAATAAAAAGGAAGTTGTTTTCATGCTTTGTTTTATTTGATTTTGGATGAATCCTTCTTGAGCATATTATTGGTAATTGGCACGAGGTAATTGTTGTGCGATTGTGATATACATTGTGGCACGAGGTCATTGCCGTGTGATTGTGGTATATGTTGCGGCACGAGGTATTTGTTGTGCGGGTGTGACTTATATTGTCGCACGAGGTCTTTGCTGTGCGAGGGTAATTGATAATACAGGCACGAGGTGCCGTGTGAGTGTGATTATACTGATGACTTATTGTTGGAACAAGATCCTTATTTTCTGAAAGTGGTTATCGCTGAAGTTGACGAGATTACAATTATTACCTTCTGTTATTATTCCATTTTATTACAATTATTGTGTTATGTTTTTATTCCTCTATGTCAGTTCTTGATATCATTGCACAAGTTATTTGATTAGTGAGTGTCGTTACTTGAACCTCGTCACTGCTCCAGTGAGGTTAGTCTTGATACTTACTAGGTACCCACCGTGGTGTACTCATGCTACACTTCTGCATATTTTTGTGCGGATCCAGGTAACTTAGAGCGAACTGATTATCAAAGTTGATGGGAGATTTCAAGGTATACCTGTATGTCCGCTCGCAGGCCTCGAAGCCACCTTATATTATTCTTTGCTATTGTTTACTTAATTTCCAAACACTGCTGTATTTAGTGATTACTAGTGTACTCTCAGTAGAGCTTATGACTCCATACCACTGGTTTTGGGGAAATGTATAACTCTTGTTCATTTTCAGTTATATTATGTCATTTACTAGTTATATTTAATAGTTAAATAGTTTAAAATTGTTAATAGCTTAGCATGTGTTAGGCTTACCTAGTCCTTGAGGCTAGGTGCCATCACTATCCATTAGGTGGGATTTTAGGTCATGACAAGTTGGTGTCAGATCTTTAGGTTCATAGGTGCTACAGATCATAAGCAAGTTTAATAGAGTCTTGCAGATCGGGATGGAGACATTTTTACTTTTCTTCGAGAGGCTACAAAACTATTAGGAAACTTCACTTCTTTCATTCCTATCATTCGAATTTATCGATTTTAGAGTTTGAGCCATTCTTATTCTAGTCTCTCACATATGGTAAGGAAATGAGCTATAGTTACTAATGATGCCGTCTCCAAAGCCGGTGTTTCTAGGGGACCAAGCAGAGGTAGAGGCCATAGAGGAGGACGCGCTACAGCTAGAGCACCTAATAGAGCAGCAAGTGAGGAGCCACCAGTAGCTCCGGTTTGGGGACAAGCACCGGAGGCGGCTGTTGCTACCCCTGGACTTCAGGAGATTGTGGAACATTTCCTGAGCATGTTTTATACATTGGCTCAGGCAGGACTAATTCCGGTTGCACTAGCTACTTCTTAGGCTGGGTGAAGAACTCAGACTCCTACCGCCCGTACTCTAGAGCAGCGGGATAATGTTGGTCAAGTTCTAGATATTATTCTAGTACAACCAATGATCATGGTTCAACCTAAGGTCAGTTCAGCAACGTCATAAGTAGAGCAAAAGAGGTTCAAAAAGTATGATACTCCTATTTTTAGTGGCACAACTTCTGAGGATGTACAGGGTTTTCTGGAGCAGTGTCATCAAATTCTGCGCAATATGGGCATAGTTGAGGTGAGTTTGGTTGATATTACTATATTTCAGCTGTCGGAGTCAGCATATAAGTGGTGGAAGGCTTATGAGGAAGGTAGGCTAGCTGATGCAGAACCGTTTACTTGGGCTCAGTTTTCTAATATGTTTTTGAGGGAATTCATCCCACAGACCCTGCGGGATTCGTGGTACACAGAGTTCGAGTAGTGGCATTGGTGGGACTATGAAGGTGTCAGAGTATGCCATAAGGTTTAGTGAGTTGTCCCATCATGCACCTATTTTGGTTTCTAATGTTAGAGAGAGAGTCTGCACATTGTCCAGGGGCTCAGCTATGGTCTTAGATTGGGGATGGCACAGAGTTGGAGACTGATGCTTCATTTCTGCAGGTGGTGGAGATCACCAAGAGGCTGGAGCGCATCAGCTGTCTAGAGAGGGATGATAGGGAGGCTAAGAAGCCTCACCGGGAAGATCTACTTATCCCTATTTTGGGGACAGAGTTCGTCATGGTAGAGGTTTTATGGGTTAGCCAATCTAGTCTGCTCTTCAGGTTTTACGTGGTGCTTTAGTTATCCATGGGTTCGAATGCACTCGTTCTGGATAGCTCCCAAAACCACGGCAGCAAAGAGGTTACTTTGAGTGTGGGGATACCAGGCACATGATGAGAGATCATCCCAAACTCTAGGCTGGTGTACCATAACAGAGTACTTAGAATATGGGTTCCGCTCCAGTTACTACTACACCTACACAACCAGGTAGATATAGGGGACATGCGGGTAGTCCTAGAGAAGGAGGTCCGACTCATTGTTAGACTTTCCCTGGTAAGGTTGAGGACGATACAGCAGCTGATGTCACTACAGGTATGGTTTCGGATTGTCATAGAGATACATCAACTTTATTTTGATATGGTTAGTTATCGGTATGAGTCATCCTACCTTGCTTCATACATGGATATGTTTCATGATTTTTGTACTCTATTTATGTGTCTACACCTGTTGGGAGCTCTATTATTCTAGAGCATGTTTATTTTTCTGGTTTGGTCACTATTGATGGTTATAAGACTAGGGTGGACTTTCTGTTAATTAACAATGTATGTTTTGATGTGATTTCTAGGTGGTTTGGCCACGACTTGCAATTGTAGTTCTCTATAGGTATGGGAAGTCCATTACGTGTTATGATTTTATTCCACGGAATTGAGTTAGTTAAAGGTTATCGTTTGGTGTGCTGTCTATTCTACCTGAGATTGGAAGTGAAGATGGGATCCTCTTGTTTTTGTGTGGATCAGTATGTTTGGACCAAGCTATGTGCCGCAGTGAAGTTAAGTTAGGATGAGATTCATTATGATTAGTTCGTATGCTTTGTTTCTCCTTAATCGAATGGATTTGTAGTATGGTATCGATGGGGAGTTGTACATGTTGGAATTGTTTGATAGTTCTCTCATGTGTTTCTCTTTCCATATTCTGTCATATTCGAGTTGTGCTTGTGGGGTTCGACTTGCGATTTATGTGTCTAGGTGGCAATTAGTGTAGCTTGTTGGTCGGGTGAATGGTGAGTTTCACATGTTTCTTACATTATTATCAATGTTGTAAAGGTTTGAAATGATGTTCTAGTTGTTATAAGGCATTTACGAGTACCAAGTTTTGTAATGGACAACTATTATGGTTAGAATTGTTGCTATGGGCATATGGGTGATGTGTTACGTCGTGTAGTTATACATTTTGGATGTATGCATGAGCTGTTGCAACTGCTTGAGGTTGATACACTGTGCTTTTTTGAGAATCGGGTCTTTAGGGGATGATCGGATGTTGAAATTTGGTTCTAAGGCTTACGATATAGGCGAAAGGAATAATCTTCTATCAAGATGGTGTTGTCGGGCTTGTATGGATTGGGGTGACGTGAGATCACCCGTGTGTATGAGTATGATAAGTTTGTATAGTGATTTGATAACTTTAGAGTGACTATTAGCACATTCAAGGATGAATGTTTGTCCAAGAGGGGGAGATGTAACGACCTAACATTTTGGGCTTTAGCATTCCATTCGGTGGTTTAAGGTCTTGAGTAGCTTCATATTATGTATTATGACTTGCGTGTATGGTCAGTTTTAGTTTTCAGACGATTCGAGATTGATTTTTGAAGAATGATTCTCATTTTAGAAGCTATGAGTTGGAAAAGTTAACCAAGTTTGACTTTTTCAGATTTGATCCCAGATTAAGATTTTTGAGAGTTTTATTAGGTCCGAATGGTTATTTAGGACTTAGGCGTATGCCCGGAATTGGATTCGGAGATTCCTAGGTTGATTTGTCATTTTTTGGCGAAAGTTGGCAATTCCAAGGTTTAGAATTTTCCTAAGTTTGATCATGGTTTGATTTTATGACTATTGGGTTCGGTTTATGGTTTCTGGACTTGAGGTAGATCTGGTTTTTCATTTGGAACTTGTTTGCAATGTTTGGCGTCATTCCGAGTTGATTTGATAGGAATTCGATGCGTGGTTGTATTTTTAGAAGTTCTTGAGTTTCATTGTAATTTTCATGTATTTTGGTATCCGATTCGTGGTTTTGAATTTTATTTTGATGATCCGAGTGCGCGATCACGTTTTCATAATATTTTTAGAGTTGTGTGGATGTTTGGAGTGGAGCCCTAGGGCTGGGGTGAGTGTCGGACGTGTTCTGGAGAATTTTGTGCAAGGTTCATTTTTGCTGGTGTGCTGTCATCGCATTTGCGAGATATTTCTTTCTTTTGCAATGAGGGCTAGGGACTGAAGCATTCACATTTGCGAAATATCTGATTGCTTTTGCGTTGGCACCTGGGCGCGTGGAGGGTTTACCGCATTTGCGACATTCATGTCGCTTTTGCGAAGTGCCTGTGTTCACAATATGTCGCTTTTGCAACTTCTTTAGACTTTGTCAGTGGTTGCGATCCTTTTTCCGCATTTGCGAGGGTCGCATTTGCGAACTCCAGGTCGCAAATGCGATACTTACAACTAGTAATATGTTGTGTATTTCGGGACCTAGTTTCATTTTATTATTTTTTGAGCCCTAGACTCGGTGGGAGGCGATTTTGAGGAGAGAATTTCATGCCAAACTATTGGGTAAGTGTTTTTAATCAACTATTAATTACATAACATGATTGTTTATGAGATTTAACATATAAATCATGAGATTTGAAGAGAAAATTTGGGAATGTTTTACTATGTTTTGAAAATGAGAATCTGAGATTTGAGAGTCGAATTGGACTCGAATTTGAAAACCAAACAGATATTTGGACTCATGGGACTATGGGTAGTCAAGATTTACCCATCGGCTCAGGTTTTGACTGGAGAACTAGGGGTTGACTTTTGGGGATTACATAAAGATCTTAACTTTATTTATTGAAATTGGCTTCTCGTGCAGTATTTGATGTTATTAAGTTGATTTTGGTTAGCTTTGAACCGATCATAGGTGAATTTTATAGGAAAATCATTTTTAGAGTATTGATTAAGGGCTTTTGAGGTAAGTATCTTTCCTAAACTTGGGG
>MCJB01038446.1:27566-47979 GCA_002018475.1 Nicotiana obtusifolia
GGGGGGGGGGGGGTGAGCCCCACCGTTTGCAATTGGATTGCGTGGTTGTCTGCCTGTGCGGTTTCTGGTTATCGGTACGTTGGCGGATTACAGATAAAGGAAGTATTAGGGGTAATTCAGCAAAGAACTAGAATGGGCGTGTTCTATATTCGGTGCTATCGATGCATGTTCAGGTTTTTGGGAAGACTCGGAGCTTATGTTTTTTGGACGTGATGTACATGGAAAAGAGCACAGTCGGGTGCTTCTTCGAGAGGTTGTCATGTGCTAGTAGAGCGTTGGAGTTGGTTATCTTCGGGACTAGGTCAGAGTAATTGACTCTCGATAACGATCCTAGCGGATTCAAGAATTAAAGTGCAGTGCCTAAGGATTTCGGGTCCGATGTGTGGTTAAGGATCGAGTCTTCACAGTGGGTTGCGAACGAAACTTGGAATATTCTATGTTACCATCGGGTATACGGTGTAGTATTGGAGAAAAGAAAGAGATAGCTTCGGATGCGCAGAAGAT
This sequence comes from Nicotiana obtusifolia, assembly GCA_002018475.1. Classification (NCBI taxonomy): domain Eukaryota; kingdom Viridiplantae; phylum Streptophyta; class Magnoliopsida; order Solanales; family Solanaceae; genus Nicotiana; species Nicotiana obtusifolia. The sequence goes on from MCJB01038446.1 coordinate 28,071, forward strand.
CTTGCAAAATGGGTGTACCAGTCTGAGATAATATTGAGCACGTAAGGATGTATGAGATGGTTCATGAGTATTGAGACGATGTGGTCTCGCGATTCGGGTCACTCGAGGTGAATGCGAATTGAGTCCACTATGTTGTGAATGGAGCTATTATATTTCTAAGTCAGGTCAAGAGTAAATTGAAAGAAATTGGGTCGGTTAGCAATGGTTTAATCGGTGTGATGGTGGCAATGATTAGTTCCTTCGGCGTGTGAATTTTTACATGTGGTATGTGGTTGTACGTGCAGGATAGCCACCATGACTTGATTGATTTGAGAGATATTGCTTCGAATGGCCCTTTTGTGTGAATGGACTCCGGAAGAGTCTTGATGGTTTAGACCACAACTTGAGGTTTGTATTTTCTATGGTTATGAGAATTCAGTTGCGTGTTTCCATGGTTCTTCTGAAATGAGTTGAGTGAAAGGGGTTCTAGCCAATGAAGTATTCATTCTACTAATAGTTCAGGGGTTATGAGAAATTCTTTTAATCTTGCGTAACAGTATCATGTTTGGATTGGGTTGCACGGCCCAACGTTATCATGTGTGGATCGTGTTGCGTGCCACAACAGTATTATGTTTAGTACGGTCCCCTATACCTATTCCTGCGTATTTTGTTTCTCATCCTTTGAGAAGGGTTCGTAACATCTGTTTGACCGTTTTATTCGTTACGCAGGCTGGATAATTCCTTTCCAGAGTTTGTTCCTCTTTATGTGACATGTTCAAATTGTAGCTTGTCGGCGCATTGATGGCGCCATATGAGAGCTGAGTCGGTGTTTGAGGTGGCTTATTACGTGAGCAGCTTGCACCGATTGAGACGAGATTATTGGAGCTGAAATCTATACAATCAGATTTATATAAGGCACATTAAAGGAAAATATCGTTATTCAGTTCAGAATGAGGTAATGGTACTTGACAGGATGAGAGACTCCATGAATTACTGATTTGGTGGCTACGAGTTTCTACACGTCTCTTTCGTCGTGACAGTATTGCGAGATTTGGAACAGGATTTATATGCGTCATGAGATGTGTTGCGGGCACCAGATTCTTGAAATTTCAGCTATTGTGGTCGGAGGATGTTATTATGGGCAATCGACTTATATGGTGAGTTTGTGAAATTGCACTCTACTACTGTGTTTATCCCTGTTGGGATATTTTGATAGTCTTAGCCGTGTCTATCATTTTTGTTTTGTACACTATTGAGGGCTATGAGTCCAAAAGTGACTTTCTGTTACTCACTACAGTGGGTTTTGATGTAATTTCGGGATAACTGATAAGAGCTTTATGAATTATATGCCCTACCGGTATGGGAGTTCATTATGTGCCGTGATTTCGAGTAAAGGAAATTATTTTTAAAGGAGGAATGGATAGATTTCGGTTGGCACGAGTGCATATTACTTGTGATTCAGAGTTGAGGACGAGATCCTCGCATTTTTAATATGATATGAAAAGCTTAAACTGGGCTATGAGCAGTTGTGGAAGTTATATAAGGACGAGATCCGTGTGATGAAAAATTATGTGTTTTAAATTCTCCCTGTGTGGAATTAAATTGGTACTATAGTACTGATAGGGAGCCATTCCTGTTAGGGTTATTTGATAATTCTTCTATGTATTTCTGTGCACATTTAGCCATATTCGTGCTGTAATTATTGAGTTTTAGCCTACAAGGGGAGTGTCCAGGTGGCGTTAAATGTGATCATTAATTCGAGTAAATAATTATGAGGTCTTCATGCCTCGTGAATTGCTGTCAGAGTTGTGAAAATTTAAAACGATGTTTTGGTTAAACTGAGGTTAATTGACGATGCTGGAATTAATTATGAACAGCTATTATGACCAGAGACATGGTTATGGGCATACATATGATGGGCGCGCAAGCACGAGTTGCTACAGCCGGTTGAGACTAACATGCCGTGTTGAATTAATTGGGCTGTGATAAATTTGGCTTTGAAGTTTATAAATGTGGATAAAAGAAATAATCTTCAATTGAGAAGGCGTTGTCGTATCCATGTTAAATTTACGGTGACGTAGAATCGCCCGCAAGTGTGTGTAATAATACACATAGAAATTTAATGTCCTCAAAATAGTCCTTAGCACGTTCGAGGACAAATGTATGTTTAAGTGGGGGAGAATGTGACGACCCGGCCAGTCGTCTCATGAGTTACCGCTCCGTTTTCTCCATTTTTTGTCTCATTATGCTTCGTTATCCATGTTTTATGTGATCGAGTTAGGTAGTTTGCGTTAGGAGTGAGTTTGGCAAGAAATGAGACACTTAGTGTCTTTTAGGAAGGTTTAAGTTGGAAAAGTCAACCGGATGTTGAATTATTAGTTAAAGGGCTCGGATGTAAGTTCCGATGGTTCGGTTAGCTTCGGGAGGTGATTTATGACTTAGGAGTGTGATCGGAATTGGTTTTGGAGGTCCGGTGTAGAATTAGGCTTGAATTGGTGGAGTTAGTATTTTGGCGATTTTCGGTTGTTAGGCGAGATTTTGATCCGAGGGTCGGAATGGAATTCCAAGAGCTACTATAGCTTCGTATGGTGATTTCGTACTTAGGCGTATGTCTGGATTTGAAATTGGAAGACCGTAGGACAATTCAACGCATTTTGGCGAATGTTGGAAAATAGAAGATTTTTGGAAAGTTTGACCGAGGAGTTGACTTTTTGATATCGGGGTAGGAATCCATTTCTGAAAATCTTCATAGGTCCGTTATGTCATTTATGACTTAGGTTTGAGGTCAATCGTACTCGATTTGATAGGTTTCGGCATCGAATGTAGAAGTTGGAATTTATTAGTTTCATTAGTCTTGAATTGGGGTATGATTCGTGTATTTAGCGTTGTTTGATGTGATTTGAGGCCTCGACTAAGTCCATATGATGTTTTAAGATTTGTTGATATATTTGGTTGAAGTCCCGAGGGCCTCGAATGGATTTTGGATGGTTGATGGAGTTTAACTTGGGCATTTTAAGAATGTGTCAATGTCGTCTCTTCAAGAATAAGCGGTATCATATTATGCAAATGGACCCTAAAATCTATTTTAATTGAAGCATTAGATCTGATCGAAATTTCGGAGTCATAGCAAAAAGAATCGTCCAATTCGGATATCGTATGAGAAAGTTATGCCCATTTTTGTGTCAGGAAAAAATCGCCAACGCCCAGAGATACTGGAACCAGCGCCACGGGCAGCGCCCGGCGCCACTTGTGGCGCCCGAGGCAGAAAAGTACTATAAAAACGGGGGTTTTGGCCATTTTGACAAAATAGAGTTGGGGGAGCTCGGTTTGGGTGATTTTTAGAGGGGTTTCCACAAATTTGAAGGAGGTAAGTGTTCTTTATCACAAATCCTTCATAGATCATGATTCCATACACATTTACATCATGAATCCATGAATCTATGGAAGAAAAATCAGATTTTTTGACCAAATCTTCAAGAACGAAAAATTAAGATTTGAAAGCCAATCCGATGTCGGAATTTGATAATTTTTGTATGGGTGAACTCGTTGGGAGATAAGGAACCCATTGATGTGAAAAATTCTGAACTTCGAGAAGTGGGCAGGGCTCGGGTTTTGCTAATTTTGGGATTTCTTAGTATTTATTGATTGTTTTCGCGTGGGTTTTGTTCCCTCAACATATTGTGATGTAATTGTTCTGAATTTGGATAGATTCGACACACGTGGAGGTCAATTCGAAAGGCAAAGGCATCGTGGGCTAGAAATTTAGCGGTTCGAGGTGAGTGGTGATTGTAAATTATGTTCTGAGGGTTCGAAACCCCGAATTTGCACATCGTAGTGCTATATTGAAGTGAGGCACACGCTCGATGATGAGCGTGGGGTTGTTTAACTGGCACTGTGACTTGGTCCGTCCCGATTGATGATTTTTACTACATATTTGATTGAAACCTATTTGATATCATCATGTTTTGGGGCTGATAGCCATATTTGGGCTTCGTGCCAATTGTTTGAACCCTCCGGGGATTTTTATCACTATTTCCTCACTATTTGTACTTATTACTTGAACTCAGTCCTGTTGTTTCTACTGTTGTACAACTCAGCCAATTTTTACTCAGTTTTGAGATTTACATAATATTTGAAATGATGTTTGGGCTGAGAACTACTGTTTCACTATGCCCGAGGGGCTTGTGATGATTTTCTGACTGAGTGCGGCCGAGGGTTAGGTGTGAGGTTTTACTGAGTGATATGAGGCCTAGGGCCTGAGATACTGTATATACGCCACGAGGTGGCTTGATTGATATGAGGCCGAGGGCCTAGATGTATGCCACGAGGTGGCTTGATATAGCGCTTGGGCCGTAAGGGGCCCCTCCCGGAGTCTGTACACCCCTAGTGAGCGCAGGGTACACAGAGATAATACTGTTGGTAACAATGACAACTATAGGTTACGGCTGGTAACAATGACAACCGGTAACCAGAGATATTACAGTTGGTAACAATGACAACTGTAGGTTACGGTTGGTAACAATGACAACTAGTAACTAGAGCTCTGAGATTGATACTGAGCCCAGGAATATTACAGTTGGTAATAATGGCAACTGTAGGTTACAATTGGTAACAATGGCAACTGGTAACCAGAGCTGGGAAGATTTTTAAATGATTTCTTACTGATTTACTGTTTTCAAATAATGATTTACTGCTTCATTATGCATTGCCTTGTGCTTTACGTATTTCCTTACTTTCAGTCATTATTTATATGTGCTACTCACTGAGTTGGAAGTATCACATTACTCCCCGCACCATGTGTGCAGATTCAGGCGCTATTGATTCCGGTCCGAGGCATTGACCACGATTGTTAGAGCGGTGACTCAGAGACTACAAGGTAGCTATTGGCGTCCGCAGCCCCGTATCTCTTTATATTGTTATTTCCACTTTCTCCAACTAATTGTGCCAGAGATATTGTAATAGAAATTTTGTTATTAAGACTTCATTAGTTGCTCATGACTTTGTGACAACCCCGTTTGGGCTGTAGTCCAGATGGTTCACTATGTTTTTTCGCAAATGACTGCTATTAAACTATGTTGTGTTGTTCTCTTGTTAAATTAACTGCTTAAAATGAGTTATGGTTCGAATTGGCTGGCCTTGTCTTCACGAGAGGCGCCATCACGACCGGGTTTGGGATTTGGGTCGTGACAGAGGATGACTCTCCGAATCCTAAAGATGCTGACATCGAGGAGGGTGCTCGAGATGATGGGGTTGATAACGCTGCTCGAAAAGAGTCCACTATCGAAAAGGGTGTTCGAGATACTGTGCATGTGAAGAAACAAGCAGTTATGAAGGAGGGGGTTCTTGATGAAGTTCTTGATGAACTCACTAGAAAGGAAGCTATGATTGATTGGGTGCATAGATGATTTGAAACTGACAAAGAGGAGCTGAGGGTGATGAATGTGATGACCAATCAGTCATGCCAGGAAGTTCCATCTCAAACACATGATGAATCACTACAACAACTGGAATTGAATGAAGTTAATTCCAGGAAAACAAGTTAGAGTGATCAAGTGGAAGACTTAGAGAATCAAATAAACTTAACTGATATCCCAGGAAACAACGAGAACAAGGATAGCATACAAGAGGAGAAGTTAACAGAATTAGGGCAAGATGCTACAGTAAACCCTAATTCATATGAAACCAGCAGTTCTGGAGGTAAAATTAAGGAGAAGGAGAAGATAGCTGCAGCACCTGGGGAATTGGTAGCCACTATAGATGGAGTTCTAGTGTATCTAGAAGATCGAACTGAGGCTACTAGCATTAATGATCACAGTGTCACAGCAACTGGTGCAACAGTAAACCCTAAAGGAAGCTTGATACATGATCTTCAGTTGAAAGAATTGCAGGCAGCTGATGATCCAACAAAGATGATAACGACCTCAACTCCAAGTAGTGAGAAGGCCATGCAGCTGCAGGTTAATGTACCATTGAAGACTCCATTGCAAACACTGCATGACCTAATTACTCATAATGTTGCACCACTTGGAAACCTTGTCAATGAGAATCAACAGCTTGAGGAAGAAGGAGATGATGAATCCACTGCAGAAAATTTCAAGCAGATAGCAAGAGAAGCAGATATATCTCCTGTATCTAGCCCAAAAGGAGTATAGAAGAGTAATAAATCACAGGTAAAGGAGCAGGTTCAACCTACAAGGGTATTTCCCAAAAGGGCAGCTTCACATAGTAAGTGATGATGAGGGTTCTTATATGGAATATTAGGTCTGTAAATACTGAACAGGCCTTCCCAATAGTGATCAATATGCATAAGGAACATAATTTTGCTGTTATTGCTTTGATGGAGCCATTTCAAAAAGATGGACATATACAAAGGTATAGGAGAAGATTACATATGGAGACTGCCTATTCCAATATAAATGGGAAGATATGGTTGTTTCTCAATGCAGTTGTGGATTGGGAACTAGTGATGGACACAGATCAGCAGGTAACTATTAAGTTGTTACTTCATGATATTGACAAGCAGATTATGATGACTTTCATATATGCTAAATGTGATGCTTTAGATCGACTGGAATTATGGGACAATCTATACTATATGGCCAGTGATATGGAGATTCCTTGGATGGTAGGAGGTGATTTTAACATGCTGTTAAATGAGGATGAAACGATTGGAGGGCTGCCGGTTTATCCACCAAATATGAGGATTTTGCCTTTTGTGTTAATTCTTGTGGATTGTTTGATCAAGGGTATAAGGGAAGTCCATTTACATGGTGGAATGGGTGGTCTGAGTGTATATTCATAAGATTGGAAAGAATTTTAGTGAATCTACCATTTCAAAATCTGTTTCCAACTATTGAAGTGGAGCATCTGATGAGAACTGGATCAAATCATGCTCCATTACTCATGATTTCGGGGGAACAAGCATCAAGCTTTGTAAAGCCATTCAGATTTCTAGATTTCTCGACAAAGCATGAAGCTTTCATGGAGGTTGTAAGACAGAATTGGATAGCTGATTTCATAGGGGATCCTTATCTTATCTTTAAGCACAAATTAAAGAAAGTGAAAGCAACACTGTCTAAGTGGAGTAGAGAGACATTTAGGGAAATTTTTAAACAATTAGCTATACTGGAGGATATTGTGAAAGTGAAGGAGCTGTTGTTCGAGGAGGATCCATCAAGAGAAAATAGAATGGTGCTTCAAAAAGCACAAGCATAACTCAAGAAATATTTGAGCATAGAAGAGCAATATTAGAAGCAGAAGGCTGGAATGACTTGGTTTGAGGAAGGTGACAGAAATACGATATTCTTCCACAATCATGTTAATGGGAAAAGGCAAAAGTTACAATTGAAGAGAATTCAAAATGAACCTGGAGTTTGACTGGAATATCAAGAACAAATGGCTAAGGCTGTAGTTGTTTTTTTTACCAAAATCAGTTCACAAGTGAAGCTGATCCTATAGATTTTTCAATGCTAGATAGTGTGTCTTCGATGGTTTCTATGGAGCAGAACTGGGAACTTTGCAGACATCCAACTATGGAGGAGGTGAAGGCAGTAGTGTTTGAACTAAGTGGAGAGAGTGCAAGTGGTCCTGATGGATTCACTGGCCTTTTCTATCAGGTATGTTGGGATGTGATTAAATTTGATATTCACAGTAGGTGCTGCATTTTTTTGGAGGTGCTCCTTTGCCTAAGTCTATTACTCATACTAACTTAGTGATGTTGCCTAAGAAGTCGGCAGTTCAAACATTCTCAGATTTAAGGCCTATAAGCTTGAGTAACTTCATTAACAAAGTTATCTCTAGAGTGATTCATGATAGATTAGAAGGGTTTCTGCCTAGCTATATCTCACAAAATCAATCTGGATTCATAAAGGGTAGGAGTATCTTTGAGAACATACTATATACACAAGAGATTGTCACAGATATAAGGATGAGAGGAAAACCTGCTAATACGGTGATCAAGCTTGATATGGAAAAGGCATATGATAGGGTGTCTTGAAAGTATCTACTGCATGTATTAAGAAGGATGGGTTTTGCTGAACATTTCATATCTATGTTGTGGAATCCATTGTCTAATAATTGGTACTCTGTACTAGTGAATGGACAATTGACAGGTTTTTTCAAATCTACAAGGGGAGTGAAACAAGGAGATCCTTTATCTCCTGCCTTATTCATTCTTTCTGCTGAAGTATTGTCAAGATCGATGAACAAATTGCTTGAAGACAGATCATATGTGGGATTTGGAATGCCAAAATGGTCAGATCCTTTGAATCACTTGGCATATGCTGATGATACTATTATTTTTTCTTCTGCACATGCTCCACCATTGAACAAAGTAATGGCAGTGTTAGGAGGGTATGAGAGGGTGTCCGGACGGCTGATCAACAAGGCTAAAAGCTCATTCTACATGCATACAAATGCATCACATGTACTTGTTCGAGCAGTTGAAGATATCACAGGTTTTGCTAGAGGTCAGTTTCCATTCACATATCTGGGATGTCCTATTTTCTATACTAGGAGAAGGAAGGAGTATTAGAATAGCTCATTAAAAAAGTAAAGAATAAGCTACATGCTTGGAAGGGAAAACTGTTATCATTTGGAGGAAAGGCTACTTAAGTTACGAGTGTGCTTCAAAGCATGCCAGTACATATGTTATCTGTGCTTGATCCCCCAAACAACATACTCAAGCATCTTCATAAAGTATTTGCTAAGTTTTTCTAGAGAAACAAGGAAGAAAGAAGGAGCAGGCACTGGGCATCATGGCAGAATCTCTGCTTACCTAAGGAGGAAGGAGGTATCGGATTTAGATCTTTACATGATGTTTCGAAAGCACTATTTGCCAAGGTGTGGTGGAGGATTAGGACTATAAAAACATTGTGTTCTAAATTTATGCTGAACAAATATTGCAAGAAAGAATTGCCCACTGTTGTGCAGCTTAGAGAGGGATCACATATTTGGAAGCAAATGTTGATTGCTCGAGAAAATGTAGAACAAGAGATTTTGTGGGAAATGAGGAGTGGAACAACTAGTATATGGCATGAAAATTGGACAGGTCTAGGGGCTTTGTACCGTGTTGTTCCTGATGACTTTCACATAGAAGAATATTTCCAAGAAGTTTATGAACTAAGACAGGAAGGAACATGGAATGATCAATTGCTGGATCAACTATTACCTGAAGATATAGCCATACATGTGAAGGAGAATGTTGTTTATCATGAAACTGACAGTGGATGGGATAGACCATATTGGATGCCTACTCCATCAGGGAAATTCTCAATGAGTAGTGCTTGGCAGATTGTGAGACATCGAGCTGATCCACACAAAGAGTTTAGCTTGATGTGGACCAAGGGACTGCCAATTAAGATCTCTTTCTTCCTATGGAGACTGTGGAGGCAGAAAATAGCAACTGACGACCTATGGAGGAGACAAGGATACATAGTTACATCTCGATGTTGGTGCTGCCAACAGCCTCAGGAGGAGATAATCGCCTGTATATTTCTGAGTAGTCCTACTACTGTCAAGGTATGGAACCTATTTATGGGAGCTGCAGGGATCACTGTACCTATAGTACAAGTGATACAAGTGATAAGAAGCTGGTGGAATGCAAAGTGCTGTCCCAAATTAAAACCTTTATTCCAAGCAGCGCCTGCTATTGTGACGTGGGAGTTATGGAAGAAAAGAAACAAGGGCAAGTATGGAGGCAATGTGTCATTGCATAGGGTCTCATGAAGTGAACAAGACATTGTATTACCTAGCAAAGAGCGGATATCCGTGGCTAAACAATATACCTATCTTATGGCCTGATATGATTCAGTATTTTGAAGCATATAAACTAGTGGTGATAACTAAGAGAATAGTATGGAAATATCCATGTATAAATACAATACAGATGGGGCATCGAAGGGTAATCCTGGACCTAGTTCCTTTGCTTTTTTGTGTGAGGAATGATAATGGTGATTTTATGTATGCTAAAGCAGTTGATATTGGAGTGACTAAAAATATGGTAGCTGAAGCAAACGAGATACTGCAAGGCTTGCAATACTGTGTTGAGAAAGACTTGCATCCACTCATTCTAGAAACTGATTCATTGGTGTTGAAGAAAGTGATTGATGGGGAATGAGATAAACCTTGGTCGATCAGTTCAGAAGTGAAGAATATCAAAGGGATGATGGATCACTTCAATGTGATCGTGCAGCATGTACTGAGGGAAGGCAACACAGTAGCAGATTTTTTAGCTAACATGATTTTTTCTTTTGCAGGTACTCTACAATTCAACTCATTTTATGAATTACCAAGTTCAGGGAGGAAGATCATCAATCTAGACAAGTCTCAAACACCTAATCTAAGGATTAGAATTGCTAAAAGAAGAGCTCCAGACTGATGGTCGATTATCAAACACCTGAACAGTGGCCTAGTTGCAGTACAATCTATACTTTGTTAGAACACTATCCAGTGGTGTTAGTATATTATCATGCTCATTCTGGAGGTGTGATAATGTTGTATGGAGAGTATTATACAGGTTGCTGCTACGTAAGAAGAGAGTTGGATTAAAGCTTATGTATGACTATGTCTGATATAGCCTGTGTTCGAGATCAAAGTGAGAGGCTGCTTCAGTTCGAGGTCAAGATGACATTTTTCATATGTTGGATTGATATCAACATAGCAAGATGGATGATTCTTGTACTAGTTCGAACCTATTTCTGCTGTAATTAAGATTCATATACTATCTCGAAGTCAGCTTATCGAGGTCACTCAGTCGAGGTCTGTCTTCGAGATCAAAGTGGGAGGCTGCTTCAGTTCGAAGTCAAGATGACATTCTTCATATGTTGGATTAATATCAACATAGAAAGATGGATGATTCTTGTACTAGTTTGAACCTATTTCTGTTGTAATCGAGATTCATATATTATCTTGAAGTCAGCTTATCGAGGTCATTCAATCGAGGCCAATGTTGAGGTCAGTTCGAGTCCATACCAGTTTCTCGAAGTCACTGTTTTGATCAGCAAACAGTTTCTTTCGATATCAAGATGGAAGATGGAAGATCAAAGTTACTCCAACAACAATCCATATGTCGACACCAATTTGAGTTCAGTTTGAAGTCACATTATCGAAGCCAGTTTCTTGAACATGTATATCCTCGAGATCACTCGATCCCAACACTATTGAGGCCAAAGTCAGTTAGGAATATGGAACTAATGCTACTATGAGAAGGAACTAGATGGAGATTCACGTTTGCCACGTCCTTTGGAACGCAAAACTTGGTGCCTGGTGAGAGCAATAGAGGTGCTACATTGATGTTTTGCACTTGGCGGGTGAATACACATGCCTTCATATATGGAAAGTTGGTTTCGCTACGAGTTGTAGTAGATGGTATTTCATATATTATTAGGCCTAGAATTAGTATCGCATTCTTGATAGTTCTTTTGACAATTTGTAAACTATGTTTTATTTGTTTTATTATATATATATATATATATATATATATATATATATGGCAATCAGCCTAGAGGTTTATTTGCTTAAAAAAAAAAAACATAATGCTCAATACCCACCACGCGTGAGAGCTCTAGCTATAGGCGATTTGCGATGACTGAGAGTCGAAGCTCGAGCAGGCCTCTCATGGCGTCTCCGGCCACTAGCTAGCCACCTGATGGTACTGTCAGTCAGCCACACCTCCCCTATACACCTACAAATTCAAGCAAAAACTATGCTAATCTGTTTCAACCAAAAACATTAAATACTCCCATGCAAACCCTAGCCGTCGTTCCTACAAAACCGATGGAGTATTTACATGGGGAACCTATTATACACTGGAAAAAAAGTAGAATTTAAGAAATCAATCATGAAACAAGGATTGCTACTGGCATTTCTGGGTAAATTTTTGGTATGGAAAGCCAGTAACTAATGAATTGCGCAAGGTGATTCCACTTTAATGTAAGCTTAAAGGAGCCTGTTCTGTTGGGCTTATTGAGGATAATCACGTATTGATCAGATTGTCTTTGATGGAAGTTTACGTGCATTTACTCTCAAAACCTTCTTTTTACTTAAAGGCTCAAGGAGATTTGTGGCATACGCGTTGCGCCAAGTGAAATCCATGGTGGACACCTGATGAGGAAACTCCGATAGCAATAGCTTGGATTAGCTTCCTTGAGTTGCCTCCTAACTTTTTTGGTAAGGAATTTGTTTTTTCCTTAGAAAGAGCAGTAGGCAATCCACTTCATGTTGATTTGGCTACACAAAATAGAACAAGACCTAGTTGCGCGAAGGTGAAAGTGGACGTGAATTTACTTGCAAAATTCCCTCACTGAATTAAGATTGTAGAAGAGGAATATGAAACTGGGCTGGAGGAGTCTACGTGGATCAAGATTAGGTATGATTATATGCCTAAATATTGCAAAAGGTGAAAGAAACAAGGCCATAATGAAGCTGAGTGTTGGGTCATCAATCCTGATCTTAGGAAATTTGAAGATCAAGACAATGACAAAGTAAAGGAGAAAGAACTTGTTGGTATGGTAGCTGCTTCAACTAAGGTGTTGTCAAATGGTAAGTATTGGGTAAACCAATTACAAATCATGCTAGGAAAGAATGGATGCAAGCAAGGAGAAACAAGTACCAATGTGATAATAGAGGTTATATTATTGACAATACAAAGGAGAAGGAAATTGACAATGGAAAGGGGAAGAAAATAGCTGAGGCAGTAGCAACAAATAACAAATCCGATGCACTGGAAGTCGAGGAAATTGATCAACCAACGCTGACGATTACTGATGGCAAGGGTGATAATAATGATAAGGCACGACAAGAGAAGCAACAAGGAATTGAAGCTAAGAAGGTTCAGGAGAAAGAGCAGGTGAAGAATAAAGAAAATCCCAATCTCAATCCTAATGTTACTGGGAATACATTAGCGGCTAAGGAAGGAATTACTAATCCTAATAATATAAGGATTAGGGTTGAGGAACAAAATACAAAGGTATAAATGGGGAAACAAAGAGAAATTGAAGAGCTCAAACGAGTAAAAAAGGAAGCAGTCTTGAATGTGGAGATCAATGAGAGGAACAAGCCAAATGTGGATAGTACAAGGAATCCTAGAGCTACTGGGATTAGTAGTTCAAAAGGAAATGGAACTCAACATGCAGCGAAGGAGATTCCTTTTAATCCTATTAATACTAGGATAGAGGAGGGTAATAAAAAGGAGTCAACTTTGGATTGGGTACATAGGCGGTTTGGTACAAGTAAAGAAGAGATGAGGCAGCTTAATGTTACCATAAACCGATCATGTCAGGATATTCCTTCTCAAACCTGTGATGTTTCTAGCATAAATGGAGAGGAAAATGAATTTAACTATGGGAAAGCTCATTGGAGTGATAAAGTTGACAGTATGGAAGTTCAAATATGTATAACAATTACTACAGGAGGTAAAGGAAAGAAGGACAACAAGCAAGAACAAATGCTATACAAAGTGGAACCAACGGCTACAGTAAACCCTAGAATTCAGAACACTAGGGTTGACAATAGTTTGAGTGCTAAATTGTAGCAATCAATTCCATCTACTGGAGGTGATAGAGAATCAATAGTTGAACCTAGATATCATGAAGGAGTAGCTGCTGCAGCATTAGCCAAGACTCAGGCTAATGTAACAGTAAACCCTAGCAATGCTGGACAGGTTGTGGCCATTGTTGATGGTGTTCCGGTGTATCTATTGGCGAATGATCAAGTTGGGGATGCTAGTGTGAAGGTCTTGGAGGATACAATCGGGTCAAATCACCAAATAGCTGATAATAGGGGTAGTGATCCCAATGAAACAGTAATTCCTAAGAATTTTGCTATAGTGAACCCTAACTTAGGTTCCTTATATGAACTTCAATTTCAAATGATACAGGAGAATATGAGGATAAGGGAGAAGAATTCAGACCTATTAAACGAGGCAACAATGAGGGCACATGATGAAATTGAGAATGCTTTATTGCCTAGGGATCTAGGTGCAATTGAGTCAATGGCCTGTGTATCAACCACTGATCGGATTATGCAGCTGCAGCTAAATATGCCCTTGAAGTCACCATTGGAGACACTATATGATATAGTCACACACAATATGGCATATGTTGATAAATCTTTCATGGAACAACAACAATTGGAGGAGGAAGGGGATGATGAATCAATTGCTGGCAATTTTAGAAAAGTCGTAAGAAAGGCTGATTTATCAGCCAGAACTAGTGCAAAGGAAGGAAAAAAGATGAAGAAGCAGATTCAGAATAAGGAACCCGTTTCACCTACAAGAATTTTGCCCAGGAGGGCAGCCTCACAGACTAAATGATGATCAAGACACTGATTTGGAATATTAGTTATGTGAATACTGAGCAGGCCTTTCCTAGGGTGATCAACATGCATAGGGAGCATAATTTCTGCGTCATTGCACTAATGGAACCATTCCAGAAGGCAGGTCATATACAAAGGTATAGGAGAAAGTTGAATATGGAGACTACTTTTTCAAATTTGAATGGGAAGATATGGATATTTTTTGATGCTGTGGTAGAATGAGAGTTAGTGATGGAAACTGCACAACAGGTAACTGTAAAGGTGTTTCATCATGATCTAGAGCAACATATAATGATGAAATTTTGTATATGCAAAATATTGTACAATAAAGAGACTGGAATTATGGGATAATATATACCACATGGCAAGTGATATGGAGCTACCTTGGCTAGTAGGAGAGGACTTTAATGTGGTGTTACATGAAGATGAAAAGATAGGTGGATTGCCAGTGTACCCCCCGGAGTATGAGGATTTTGAATTTTTTGTAAATTCTTGTGGTCTATTTGATCAAGGCTACAAAGGCAGTCCATTTACATGGTGGCATGGGAGGCCTAATGCTGAGTGTATATTTAAAAGGCTGGATAGGATATTTGTGAATTTGCCATTTCCGAACATGATGCCAATAATTGAAGTGGAGTACTTAATCAGAACTGGATCAGATCATGCACATTACTCATGACATGTGGTGAGCAGACTTCAAACTATGTCAAGCCATTTAGGTTCTTAAATTTCTGGAAAAAACCTGCTATATTTATGGATGTGGTGTGACAGAATTGTAATGCTGATTTATTGGAGATCCTTTTCTTTTATTCAAGCACAAACTCAAGAAGGTGAAGGCAACATTGTCTAAATGGAGTAGGGATACTTTTGGTGACATATTCAAACAGTTAGCAATACTGGAGGATATTGTGAAGGTGAAAGAGATGTTATTTGAGGAAGAGCCTACCATTGATAATAGGATTGTCCTTCAGAAAGCTCAAGCAGAATTGAAGTACCTGAGTATAGAGGAGCAATAGTAGAAACAAAAAGCTGGAATGACATGGTTTGCTGAGGGTGATAGGAATACTAGATTTTTTTCATAACCATGTCAATAAAAAGAGGAAGAAGTTACAATTGAAGAGAATTCAGAATAGAGATGGATTGTGGCTAGAAGATGTCGAGCCGATGGCTAATGCTGCAATTGAACTCTATCAAGGACAATTCACAAATGAGGGAGATCCTACTGATTTTTCTATGCTGGATATTGTCCCAGCTATGGTTTCCATGGAGCAGAATTTGGAGCTATGTAGGTTTCCCACACTAGAAGAAGTCAAGGCTGCAGTTTTTGAGCTAAGTGGAGATATTGCTAGTGGTCCTGATGGATTTACTTGTCTATTTTATCAATCATGCTGGGAGGTGATCTACTATGATATTCATAACGTAGTTCTACATTTCTATGGAGGTGCAACTTTACCAAGTCTATTACTCACACTAACCTGGTGCTGCTGCAAAAGAAGTTAAGAGTTCAGACATTCTTAAATTTAAGACCTATAAGTTTGAGAAATTTCATCAAAAAAGATATGTCTAGAGTCCTTAATGACAGATTGGAATAGTTCCTGCCTACTTATATCTCCCAACCATCTGGTTTTGTGAAAGGGAGGAGCATCTTTGAAAACATTTTACTTACATAGGAAATTGGCTGACATAAGAATGAGAGGCAAACCTGCCAGTGTGGTGATTAAGCTTGATATGACAAAGGTTTATGATAGAGTGTCCTGGAAATATTTGATGCATGTGCTAAGAAGAATGGGGTTTCTAGAACACTTTATCACTATAATTTGGAACCTACTTTCTAATAATTGGTTTTCAGTTTTGGTTAATGGACAATCCTTAGGTTTTTTCAAGTCTACAAGAGGAGTGAAGCAAGGGGATCTATTATCTTCTACACTATTCATCCTATCTGCTGAAGTGCTATCAAGGTCTTTGAACAAATTGTTTGAAGATAAGTCCTTCATTGGATTTGGTACGCCTAAATGGTCTGATCCTTTGAACCATTTGGCTTATACTAATGATAAAATAATCTTTGCTTCAGCCCATCCTCTTTCACTGAGTAAGATCATGGAAGTGTTAGGAGGTTATGAGTAGGTTTCAGGACAGTTGGTTAACAAATCCAAGAGTTCTTACTATATACATGCTAATGTTGCACATGCATTATTTCAAGCAGTTGGGGATACTATAGGATTTACAAGAGGGCAGTTTCCATTCACATATCTAGGGTGTCCTATTTATTACAAAAAATAATGAAGGAGTATTATGATGATCTTATCAAAAAGGTGAAGGCTAAGCTACATGCTTGGAAATGTAAACTGTTATCATTTGGAGGAAAGACGACTCTAATCACTAGTGTTCTTCAAAGCATGCTAGTGCATCTTTTGTCTGTCCTTGATCCTCCTCACAACATACTGGTGCACCTGCATAAAATCTTTGCAAGATATTTTTGGAGTACCAAAGAAGAAGGTAGGAGTAGGCATTAGTCAGGTTGGCAGAACCTATGCCTGCCTAAAGAAGAAGGGGGCTTAGGATTTAGATCTTTACATGATGTATCAAAAGCTCTATTTGCTAAGCTTTGGTGTAGATTTAGGACTACCAAATCTTTGTGGTCCAAATATATGTGGAACAAGTATTATAAAAAGGAGTTGCCTATTGTTGTGCAATTTAGAGAAGGTTCTCAAGTGCGGAGGCAGATGCTGAATGCAAAGTACAACATGAGATCATGTGGGAGATGAAGAGTGGAACAACTGATATCTGGCATGAAAACTGGACAGGACTAGGTGCACTCTATCATGTAATGCCTATTGATCTTCCAATAGATGAAGAATTACATGAGGTATCAGAATTGAGACAAGAAGGAGCATGGAATGAGCAACTAATTGATCAAACTTTTCCTGAAGACATTGCTGACCATATCAAGCATAATGTACATTTTGATGGTAGTGAGGATTATTGGGACAAACCATATTGGATGCCAACTCCATCAGAAAAATTCACTATTAGTAGTGCTTGGCAGATATTTAGACATAGAGCTAATCCTAATTAAGGTTTGCCATTCAAGATATCTTTTTTCTTATGGAGGTTATGGAGGCAAAAGCTGGCTACTGATGGTTTATGGAAAAGACAAGGGTATATAGTCATGTTCATATGTTGATGTTGTTAACTTCCTCAGGTGCAGGGATTAATGTGCCTTTAGTGCGACTGAAGCACGTGATAAGGAATTGGTGGAATGCAAAATGCTGCACAAAGTTAAAACCATTATTTCAGGCAATTCCAGCCATCATTACATGGGAGTTATGGAGAAAGAGGAACACAGGCAAGAATGGGGGAACTATCTCTACTAGTAGAGTCATTCATGAAGTCAACTAGACATTGTATTACTTGGCAAGGGTTAGATATCCATGGTTATCTCATATACCTTTATTGTAGCCAGATATGATTCAATTCTTTGAAGCCTATAAGCCGATATTGATCACTAGGAGAGTTACTTGGCAGTTCCCATATCAAGGATGATACAAGTGTAACACTGATGGAGCTTCAAAGGAGAACCCTGGGCCTAGCTCACTTGGCTTTTGTGTGAGAAATGATGTTGGAGATTTAGTGTATGCAAGGGCAGTGGACTTACGAGTGACCACAAATGTTGTCGCTGAGGCAAAAGCAATTCTGCAAGGTGTGGAGTATTCTGTGGAGGATGATCTTCATCCACTCATATTGGACACTGATTCGTTGGTGCTAAAAAAAGTTATTGAAGGAGAATGGTATCCACCTTGGTCTATAATACCAGATGTGCAGAAGATTAAGGAGATGAAGGATCAATTTAATGTGATCTTTCAACATGTGTTCAGAAAAGGCAACTCAGTTGCAGATTTTATAGCCAACATGATTTTTCCTTCTGCAGGTACAACTCAGTTTCAATCCTTTTATGAATTGCATAGTGCAGGAGATTAATCAATTTCGAGAAATCACAATTATCCAATCTTAGGGTTAAGATTGCCAAACGAAGAGCTCCATATTGATGATGATTCAAGGTGTGTTATTCCAGTTGCCTGCCTATCTCTTGGTTAAGTTTAGTGTCTGTACACTGTTAGAGTATTTTCCAGTGGTATTAGCATGTCATCATGCTTATTCGGGAGGTGCTCCAATGGCTTATGGAGGTTCATATACAAGAAGGTAGTGGATATTTTACTATAAAAATATTGTCTAATTCTATGTCTTAGGATTGTATATATATGCTGGAACAATTGTCGGCTAAGTTCAAATGATGGGAGCTAATTGTATCAACAAGTGTAGTGTTGATTAATATGTATATGTGCAATGGTAGGACATTAGCCAATAGCATTGGTAAGACTTCATGCCCAATTTGGAGATGTAATGGCAATGTACATAGTCATTTGTCATGGTCGATATGTAAACACTACTACTAGCAGGTGCTCCTGCTTCGTACAGGTACCATTTGGAGCAGTATGTATATTGGTTACAACACACCAATTCTGCAAGGTCTCATAAGGATTAAAAAGTGGGATTTATTGTTACTGAAGGTGTAAGATCTCAGTTGTACGAGATAACACCTTTCACTATCTCTCTTTGGTTAATCTCATTCTATATAGGTTGTTTTTTGGCCTGGATTACAATCATCTTATGCCGGGATACCTGCATTGTTCATGGTAATTGAAATCTGCTTGGATTCTTGGTCACTTCCAGTTGATGGTGTCGCTTGGAGATTCACAGTTGCCTCGTCCTATGGAACGCAAAACTTGGCGCCTGGTGAGAGCGTTGGAGGTACTACATTGAGGTTTTTCACTTAGCTTGTGGATACACACACCTTCAAATGTGGGGAGTTGGCTTGGACACTTCTTGTAATAGTTAGCGTTTCATAGTTCATTAATTTTAGATCTAGTTTAGATTGGTTTTGAGATTTGCTTGGACAAACTGTAAACATTGGATCCTTGTATATATATATATATATATATATAAATTCAAAAGTGAAACTTAAATTTTTATAGAATCAAAATAGAAATGATTTTCGAATTTGATCATTTCTTAGATGTTGAATTGTATCGACTCCAGTTTTGATTTTAATGTGAAAAGTTACCTTATAAAACTTTTTCTTTTTTCTTTAGTTTAAGTTTAACTCATTTGATTCAGTAATATATTAATTCACATAATATCTTGAATGATGGAGAAGAAGAAAAAGTTATCACACAATCGCTTGAAATTCTTTTTTTTGTCCACCTAGATTCTAAAACTAGTACTTTTTATTTATATATATATATATATATATATATATATATATTCAAAAATAAAACTTGAATTTTTATAGAATCAAAATAGAACTGATTTTCGAATTTGATCATTTCTTAGATTATGTTGAATTTATCGACTCCATTTTTGATTTTAATGCGAAAAGTTACCTTATTAAACTTTTTATTTTTACTTTAATTTAAGTTTAACTCATTGGATTCAGTAATATATTAATTCACATAATATCTTGAATGATGGAGAAGAAGAAAAAGTTATCACACAATCGCTTGAAATTTTGTTTTTTTGTCCAACTAGATTCTAAGACTAGTAATTTCTATTAGGTTCC